>JASSUY010028118.1:0-33059 GCA_032466535.1 Forpus xanthops | reverse complement strand
CTCAACCTGTGGGAGTTGCATTCTTTTGATTCTCCTTCCCATCCCCCGGGACTGGGGAAGAAAGAGGGGGGAGTGAGTGAGCAGAACTGCTTGAGAGCCTCAAACCACGACAGCAACATCCCAGTTGGAACTGGCATCCTGTTAGGCTGCGATTGCCTTTGTCTTGGTCCAGTGTACAAAGTGCCAGAATATTTCAAATTGAACTGGGACTCTTGTCTCACAGACACCAAGGTTACTGCAATCCAGGGAATACTTAAGCCTTTGTGCATATGAGGTGACCCACATTCACACAGTGCAAAAGGTAGTTCTGCAAACTTCAAAGCTGTCCAAGTCCTTAGGCTCTCACATTCAAGCACGCACATGCTGCATCATTTCTTTGGCAGATGGAGGAGGAATAAAGGTTTAATTTTATTATCATTATTATGGTGTAATTTATTTCCTCAGTGATGTCCAGAGGAGAGACTCCTTCCATGCAAGGACCATGGCTGGCAGGAGAAGGGTGCACAGGAAAGCACTGGATAGTGAAGATGTGAGGTAAGACAGGAACCTGCTAAGTGTGGTTGGGAGATTTGAGACTGAGCTTGTGGTGGCTCACAGGTACATGGTGGTCTTCCTTCCTGCCACACACTGATGTGGTCCAGTATATGATCAATATTCAGACTGGGTTTTTCACAACTTTGTGGTGTCCTCCATGTTCATACTCAGCCCTTGGGGTGAGGTTATCCTCTTCCTAAGCTCTGGACAGTTCCACGCTGGCACCCTCAGGGGTTGCCGAACTTCCTCATCCTGTCAGGGAACAGAGGGTTTCAAAGTACCCTGGAGAAAGTGCTCTGGAAGCTGTCAGCTTAAAGCCAATTGGAAGAACCCCCCTGCTGTGTCCAATCTGTTGATTAAAGTGGTAGCTGATCTTATTGTCATTCCTAACAGATCAGATCTGAATTTTCAAAGGTTTCTGCTGAGTACATTTTTAGCTTGGCCAGTTGCAATGAGCTGCATTTATCCTAAGGGGGTTTTTTGGGTTTTTGGTTGTTTTTTTTTTTTTTGCTTGTTTGTGTGTTTTTTTTTTTTTAAGTGGTGTTTTTCATTCTTTCTCTTTTTTCACTGTGGTTTTGATCCTGCTCAGAAAACAACTTCTTCCTCATTTTGCATTCACTGGGGCTTCACATGAAAGGACCTGGCAAAAACCCTTTCGTCGTGAGTTGCTGAGGGATATTGAAGCAACCAAATCTAAGCCAAACTCCATGAAATCAGAAAAAGCCACACTAGGGTCAAATCAGACCAGATTAAAACAGACCTCATCATACCAGCTTCAGCCAGACCAAACCAAAGACTTCTCTTGACTTTGGCACACCGGGCCAGACGTATTTGAATTAATATTTGAGTGAAAGGGAATAGAAAGGCCTCTGGGCACAGGAATAAAAAGATTATCTTTCCTGTTTCCACTGACTCCAGGAGGAGCCCTCCTCTGTTCTCATTAGGAAGTGGAACTTCTGCTCAGGTGCTGAGCTCCCCTAAGGTGAGTGAGCTTGACACAATGCCACGGCATTTCATAGGGGACCAATTTTCTTTTTGTGGTAAAAGCTGAATGAAGGAAGAGACTCATCCTTACCTATTATTTACTGCCTTAGGAGTCTCTGGAAACAAAACAGGAAATGGTACCCATCAGTATCACAGCTCTGTCTGTGACTTGTCTGCTATGGTTGATGCCAGTTGTAACCTTATTTTTCCTTACCTGGAGGTGACACACAGCCCTGATCTAAATGAAGGCGTTAGGAAGCTATGTGCCTACGCTGTATGATCAGTCAGCAGCATTGATTCATTGCCTTGATGCTTGCCGCAAAATAAGGTATCAAACAGCAGTCCTGAACAGGAACAGTAAGTGTTAAACAGAACAGGTCTTTGGAGACCAGGGATTTACCAGACTGTCATTATCAATTGAAGTCCCTTACGATTTTTTTTTCCTATAAAACCAAGGAAACAAACAACCCATCAGAAATGATTTTCTGTAGTATCAACACTTAGGATAAAATCTTTGGTTTTAGACCTTCTCTTCTTCGCCATGCTTCAAGTTGAGCTCATTACATTTCGCAGCTAATTAGCATGCAGCCTTCAGGTTCCACAGCATCAGCTAAATATAAACCATCCTTTTATTTTTTCCTTTTGTTTGAGGGCTGTTGACAGAGCTTTTTGTTCACTTGAAAGGTAGAGGATTAGCCATGTGAGGATCATTCCTCATGTCTGTCTCCTGTCATCCCATTAGCCAGGCACTTATCCAAAGCAGTGCTCTGGGCACTGCTTCAGACAGGACAATGTCAAAGCCAGATTCCAGGGAGTGAGCTCCTGGGCTCCAACCTGGCCACAGTCTAGTGCTGAGGACAGGAGCTCAGCTCTCATCAGTCCTGGATTTCCTTCCCTGCCTTTTGACTGTTACAGAGCAGTTACCTTTCTTCAGGAGGAAGAGTAGCTGAGGCCTATGAATAGAAGAGTTGCAGGGGGGTTGATTCCAGTTACCAACCTTTCCATTTAACCAGCTGGTACCTGTAAAATTTTATGAGATTCCTAAGAAATTAGCCTCTAGCAGCCATGGGGCAATGATACATGTTCTCTTCAGGTACTATCAGGCTTCTCCTAACAGAGCTGGCCTCTGTATCTGACTTATCTGCCAGTTTGTAGTACTTTAGAAATGATGACATTCCAGGCTGAGGAAGGCTGAATACAGCCTCTGCTGTTAGTTTCTCATCATTTGGTGCCCCCCATGTCCTTTTTACACCCATTAGGAGGACAGGGTGACATTAAGGGAGACACGGACTGCATTTCAAAGCCTAAGGGAACATATCTTGGCTGAACTGTAAGCTGACATTTCACCCACCCTGGGATTTAATGTGGAGCAAAGACCCTCTGGGCATGATACACAACAGTTTTATAGAGCACAAAAGCAGCTGGGATAATAAAGGGAGGGATTTTTTTTTTTTCTGCAATGGTTCCTGTTGGAACATGTAATGAAACGCTTTGTGAGAGGCTTTAAAGAGTGCCTTTAAAATTAATTCAAATGGAGTGAGACTTGGCAGAAATTGAAGGGAAGAAGAATGTGGGGGATGGAGAACTTCCTGTCTGTGTCCAGCATCACCAGTAATTTTGCATGGAGAAGAAAGTAAAAAAATGGACAAGATCAACCCCTTCTAGCACACATTGTTTAGTAGGAATTTATAAATTCAGGGAATTTGGATCTGTCAGTTCAAGAGGAGAGACCTTCACCCTGTTGGGTTGATACCTCACCTTGAGTCTGTCATGTTTCCGGGTGCTTCATCACAGCAAGCCCAGAAAGCTGGGCAGCCCGCCTTGCATCCTGGTCCCCTGCTGCTGACCCAGGGCTGTGCTGCTCTCATGTGAGGGCAGCAAGGGATGAGGATAAGCCATCTGCTGAGGGGACAGCATCATTGGTAGGCACAAGAGTTTTCTGTCTCAGCGTGGTCTGACTGGCAGCCAGGGCTGTTGGATGCCCAGAAATCAGCAGGTCAGTGGTCAAAGTGTTAAGTCTGCTAGAACCAGGGCTGATGCTTTAGGGACTTTCTGGTGAGCCTGCTGAAAGAGAAAGTGGGTGCTTTCTGATAAAGGCTTATTTTCTGAGTCAGATTACATGGTTATTATAGGGAGTAAAGGATGAAATTTGAAGATAGAGATGAGCATGGGAATCTGTATGGTAAGGTCTCTCTCTTACATGTTGAAGTCTTCTCAGAGGAAAGACATAAAAATTAGTCTGGAAGTCAAGCACAAGAGAATTGGAGCCTGCTTCAGCCTTGGAGAGGGAGAAAGGGAATAGCGTTTGGGAATCTCTGTGCTCTGCCAGTGAAGCCTTCTGGTGCGATACAGGTCTCGTACTGCATCACTGACAAATAGAAAAGCTAGAAATCCTGTAGCTTGACCACTAGCATGACTCTGCTATCTTTGCGTTAACCCCAACATCATTGTTACAGTAGAGCCACTGGTTTCTAAACCTTTATTCCTCTGTGCCTTCTCCAAAGTTTATCCATATGTTAACTGTGCAAGCTGGAGCTTTCAAAGCTAGAAATATGCCTTGGGCTGTTTTAATGTTTCATCTAAAGTGGGTCATTCATTTCTGAGGGGAAGATTAGGGAAAAAGCAAACACCACTGCTTAGACCACACTGAACAGAATTCAGACGGATGGGTGGCTTGAAAGTGCAAGCTTATATGTTGGAGGCAGGAATTGATGTTTGTAAAATACCATTCAGCCTGACTAGAGCTGTCCCAGTGAAAAGCTATGCATCTTGGAAAACTGCCCAGCTTCTGTATTTGCTGTAGACACCAGTTAGAGCTGGACTGCTCTGCCTTCCGAAGCTCCTGTGTATGCTGAGCTTGCTCCACCTTTTTATGTCTCCTGAGGTCCAGTTTGACAGCACTTCCAACAAAGAATCATACGATAGCTTGTGTTGGAAGGGACCTTCCAAAGTTATCTAGTCCAACCGCCCTGAAATGAGCAGGGATATCTTCAACTAGATGAGGTTGCCCAGAACCACATCCAGGCTGCCTTTGAATGTCTACAGGGATGGTGCATCCACCACCTCTCTGGGCAGCCTTTGTCAGTGTTTTACCATCCTCTCTGTAAAAAATATCTTCCTCACATCCAGCCTGAATCTCCCCTCTTTTGGTTTATAACCATCACCCCTTGTCCTCTTGCAGCAGGCTCAGCTAAAAAGTCTCTCCCCTTCTTTCTTATTGGCCCCTTTTAAGTACTGAAAGGCCACAGCAAGGTATCCCCGAGCCTTCTCTTTTCCAGGCTGAACACCGCAAGTTTCAGCCTTTCCTCATCGAAGAACATCTGCATGAGTTTTTCTTTGGTGTGGCTGTTATGCTGTTGTCTCATGGTGAAGTTTTCAGTCCACAAAGCACCCTACAGCACTGCCTCTAAAAAATGACTCCCCACCTCTCTGTGTTTAGGAGGAGTCTCCTGTGAGGGAGAAGGAGGCAGCTCCCTCTCCAAGAGCTGCTGCACACTTGGGGAAAGACTAAATCAGGGAAATGCAGAGGGCAGAAAGAGGGTCTCATGCTGCCCAGCTCAAGGGGCTCATTTGTTTTCTCCCTGCTACTGAGCTCCTTGCTGTCAGGGAAAGGTTGCATAAGGTGAGATGTTCATTGGGAGCAACTTGTTCCTCCTTTTCTGAGTAATAAGCCTGAGTTGTGCTGTCCATTATAAGCAGATGGATTCCAGCTTCAAACACATAAAATCCTACGTAAACCCTGACAAAATCATACTTTAAGATCTTTGCAAATCTAGCATCCCAAATAATGATATTTTTGAATGAATTTGGCTTTGTTTCCATCCCTCAGTTCATCAGGTATGAAGATAATAAAACCACTGAGTCAACAGAGAAAGTGAAGATGAATAATTCATTAATACCTGTGCACTCAAATGCTGTCATGAGCAGAGCTTAGAAAAGGCTTTGGGGAAGGACTTTTTCCCTGCTGAAGGCTGAAAGTGAACCCCAGTCAGAAAGGCTGAGGCAAAACTGGGGGGATTGACTCCAATTATGGAGTCAGAGGGAAAAGGCTACCTGTCATTGTGGTCCCTCAGTCTGGAAACCTTCTCCCTGGGCATGGGGGTACTTGTCTTGGGGTGTTTGGTGACAGAACTGGAAGGATGCTGAGGAACAACCATGTCCTGGTACCCAGGAATGGACCGGATGGTTCATCTCCATCCCAACATCCCTTCCTGCAATTCTCTCATAGACAGGAACACAGGGCTGAATGTGAGAGACAAACCACCCTCCTGCAGGGAATGTGGTATTAAAAGAAAGAACTCCACTGAGCTCTGGCTCTGCTCTGTGTGCCAAGCTGCAAAGCAGGACAATATCAGCTTAAGTCACCCACCACCATGCTTCTTGCCTCCATTGTTCCTGCTCCTTGTCCACCACACACTGAGGTGTTAAGCTGAGAGCAGTCTGCTTGTGCTATCCACCCACATGAGACTAGCCTGCAAGGGAAGGAAGAATAGGTATTAAATATTAAGTAGCATATAACCATTAAGCACTTTCAAGACATTCCAGTTCGGGTGTAAAAACTTAGTGAACTGCTAATCATCGGATTATCTGCCAAACGGTAGTTCACATCAACAGAGTGGATAATATGCTTGCGCACACAGTGCAAGACAGTCATCCCCAGAGCTCTGCTCCTCAGATTGGCATCCTCCCTCTGATTCTGATCCCCACAGAGACAGTCTCTCAACCCTCAGCACTCTGCCTTTTCCCTTAATGCCTGAGATGGTAAGTTACTGAATGATTTCATTCCAAATATTGGCACTGGGAAAGGGTAGGAGTTTTCTGAGAGGTAGCTCACATTTGCAAAAAAGAACAGGGTGGTCTGGTTACAATGGGGTGGTTCCCCAGCTCCTGGGCAATTCAAAGCATCTGGCATAATTCATAGGCCACAGCAGTGGTAATATGAGCGTTCTCTATCCCACAGAAATCCATTACTATCAAAAAGCAATCAAAGTGATCTAAGTGATGGGAATAATCCATTTGGAGCACTGGTGGAGGTAATACACATCCTCAGGTGTTCTAAGTGTCTGAACCCAGGTGTCTCTGACTTCTTCCAAGATATATCACCAGAAACATCAGGACATGGATCCACAAGTGTCTCTTGACTGTGTCAGCTCTTGGTGGACAGCCTAGGTGAGGTCAAGCAGTGAACTACTACTTTACACCAGCTGAGAAGTTGCCTGCTTGGGAGAGGATTGTGGTTTGCAATAACCTGAGCAGTTTAATATTTGATCAAGAAAGTGTCACAGCAATGGGGTTTTCCACTGGGAGGCTCCAATTTATTGAAACTCAGACTGTGTAACAACAAGAGCTGTCTTCAGTGAATGGGGAAAAATATATATGTGCAACATATGCATTTGTAGGGAAAGAAAAGTACCCATATTGTCAAAACTGTTGCGAATACTTGGGTCTTTCAGTTTGCAGCAATTTTCCATCTTGAAATGTTAATTCATGCGCAGAAGAAGAAGGAATAAAAAAACCAAAGCCACTAAAGCTCTAAAGGTTGTTGAGGCTGCATGAATAAACGTCTGTAGCCGTGGAGCTGCTGGAGAGTCATGCTCACTGCACAAGAGCCAGGCGATACCTCCCATCTACTCCAAGGAGCGCCAAGTGCCAGGGCAGGCTCTCAGCCCTGGAGCAGCAGCCAGCTGCTGGGCAAGGGCTTCTCCTGGGCATCTTCCTTCCATTGGGCCATTTGGCAAGAGAAGGACACGTTGCCACTGGGCAAAGGGAAAGATGCCGCGGCTCCCTTTCCAGCTGCTTTCCCCTCCCGAATTTCAGCTGAATCCGTCCCTCTTCTCTCAGGCTGAGGTGAGAGAGAAGACATGCTGGCAGGGAGGGCTGGGCAATAGCAGCCTGTTTGTAACCCTTGATAAATGCCACGGTGCAGCCAGCGTGAAATGAAGAATATTGCTTCTGGTAAATATTTATTTTATATCAGAAATTAGCATACCAAATGTAATTAAAAAACAACTTCATGTGCACATCCTTCCCCCCTCCCAAGTCTGTCAAGTGACATCTTAGAATAACTAGTCATAAAGTATGTGACCTAATTAGCAAGCAACCCAGCCTACTGTTGCTGTTTGATAATTACCCTACAATGAGCTTCTGAAATTAGGATTTCATTCTCCCCCTCTGCCCTTCTCTAGCTAAAGCCAGCACTGGCTGTTTTCCATCCTCCCCACTCTCACTTTATGTTTCTCCTGGTGAATATCTGAGCTCCTGTGTACCAGAAGCAGCCTCAGAATCCCTCACTTTGCTGAGCTGGGGATGGGTGAGTGACACCTGTCAGCAGAAGCACCTTCATCACTGTTTTTTGGGAAGCAGGCACTGGGGTTTCACTTGTGCTCCTCAATTCCTCATCCAAGAGCCTGGGCACTTGACAGGGGTGAGAAGTGTAAGGGGACAGGAGGGCTGGGATATGGGAAGATGAGAGAGAGGCATAGGGAGGAGAAATTGGAAGGATCTTAAGACAAGCAGGAGAGCAGTTAATCCTGATCTGGTGTGCAGCTGCTTAATTGCTCATCCCTGGGCTGCTCAGGGAGTGCTGGCATGCAGTGAGCCTGCTGTCTCTATACGCTAGGGTGTGAGTGAGATAAAACCCTGTTTTAAAGAGGACTTACAAGTCTTACGTCCATCAGAAATAATCCATCAGTGTCAGATAAAATAGAAGAACCAGCTGGCACCTTGTGAAAGCTTTTTTCCCCTTGCTGCGAGGGCAAAACCAAGGCTACCTTCTCCTGCCCTGCACAGGTTTTACTGAGCCAGGAATTGGGGCAGCTGGCTCCTGGGAACCCAAGGCTTGAAGACATGAGTGGCTCATTTTCTCCTCCTGAGAATTAAGACTATACTCCAGTGATCTCTGCTGCTCCGTCTCACCTTGGCCCTTTCCTTGAGCATCTGTGCTCCAAAGAAGCATTCATGGGCTCCCAGGGGCAGGGCAGATGGAGGATGGCCCCTGGGGCAGGTCCTCAGGAGACCTAGTAGGGCTTCACTGCTGCTTCAGATACCTCCAGTCTGCCCGTCTCTGCCCAAATGAGATCCTTGCTCCCCTTCTCCCTAGGGGAGAGGAAGAGGTGCTTTTAAGACTCCATTTTTCTGACTTAGTTTAGACATTGGCTTCAGTATGAGACAAACTACATCATGGAAAAGTCTGTTTTCTTCGCTGATGAAGCAGAGACCCCAGGGTGACTCGCTCAGATAAAAAAGGACAGTTAAATGATTCCTATCCTGAGATCTTGCTCTCCCACAAATAGAAGCTAACCAAGACAAAGCAGAGGAGAGGGGCAGCTAGGATTAAAGAACAACAGAATCAACTATAGTGGGAAGCATTTCCCAAGAGGCATTTCAGAAGAGATTTTTCATCAGCACACAGGGAGGCATTGGCTTTCCCTGGCTTTGTCTGTCTGGGATGCTTTATCAAGAGGAACTAGGGCATGAAGAGCCACGATTTTGGACAGAGCAGCAGCTGAGTGACGCTGGAGCTGAGTTCACTGGAAATTCAGAAGTGACGCTCAGGCACCCTCAGCACCATTGACACAATCAGTGATTTTGATCAGCTGGTTGGAAAAAGGAGGAGTAAGGGAACCAAGGACTTTGGGAAGTAACCTTGAGTCGATCAGGAAAGGTCCTAGGGACACCTATTCAAGCCACCCCACATCTCTAAAGGCAGACAGATAGCTTTGTCCTACTCATCCCTTCCACCCCATGTGAAACCAGAGACTTCAGATCCCAGCATGTGCACTTTGAGATACTGGGAGGAAAGCAAAATGGGAGCTGGGAAGAGAGGCTGGGGCGAACTTGCTGGATCTGTAAATGAGGGGAGGCTCTAAGTAGACACAGTAGGGGCTGTGATCCTCCTTGTTGCCTGACAATGTCAAGTCTTGCTCTGTCTGAAGTTTGAAACTGGGTTTGGTGTCCCCAGAGACAGTTTCCCAGCCAGACCCTGCACTGCTGGAGCTGCTGTGTATTTGCAGCCCTGGGGTCAGTTCTGAGGCTGCACTCTGAAGGGCTACAGATACCATGAGGAACATGAAAAGCCCCATACTGGGCCTTGGGACCTGGCTGACTTAGAGAAGCCTTCCTGAGACTCTGCTGTAACCTCTGCTCCGTGATGGTGATGCTTCCTACTTTACGAGACCTCTGCCTCTTGGAGAGGGCAGAAAGGATCTCCATGCTGACAGTGCAAATGCAGCAGCCCCAGTCACTGGTTTCCTAATTACTGTGCATGGTTGGGTCCTCTTGGGGATCCAACAAGGAGGGCTATTGAAGATAAAGAAGGCTGGTGTTTCATTTAAGTCATTAGAGAACTCCTCAGGGAGCTGGAGGGGAGATAGAGTGAGCAAAGGGAGGAAGAGGCAGCAGGAGAGGTGGTGAGTGAGGAGGCAAGCAGGGAGTGAAGGGCAATGTGGATGACACAGGATGAAAACATGGTGAAAGTATTTGGAAGGAAAAAAAAAAAAGAGAAAGGGAGAGGAGAGAGAAAGGAGTGTTGGTGAAAGAGCTAGGGGGTGTGATGGAGAAATGATGCCCCTATGTCAGAGGATGAGGAAAGAAGACCTGGTATTTACCAAAAGCAAGGATCCAGAGCACTGCAAGCCCCTTTCCTGGGGTGGGCTGTACAGGGTTATAGCAGCAACCTGCTTTTTCCACCTCTTTTCCTTCCCTTGCACCCCACTCTTTGTAGCACTTCCCCAGTCATTCTCACCCCAGTTTCCCCTCTGTAGCCATCTCCCTCCTCTGGCTCAAGCAGCATCAGGCAGATCTTTAACCTAGCACATTTTTATTTTAATTTAATTTCTTTACCCCTCCTTTCTTTTTTATTTTTCTTTTTTTTTTAGAAATTTTTATTTCTATTCCTTCATTTTTATTTCTTTTCCTTCCTTGTGTCCTTCTTTCCTTCTCTCTCAATCTCTGTTTCTCCCTCCTTTTAGACTATTAAGCCCTTTTCCATCCCCTGCTTCCCTCTTTCTGATGGAGGAAAGTGCACAGCCACTTGCAGAGCAGGGGAAGGAGCCAGCCAGCTGTGGGGTGAGCTCAGCATGGCGGGCTCTACTCTCAGGAACTCCTAATTGGAGATGGTTAGCTTGTTTTCCTTGGAAATATTTTCCAGTTAAAAAAGCAACCCTTTTCTATGCACTTTTTTTATTTATTTTAGGTAGCAGATTGTTGCTTCTGTCAAACATTATGTTTTGTAGATTCAAGAAAATAACAAATACGTATAACAAATATGTACTGTCTTTTCTTTCCTTTTTGCACATGGGGAAAAAGAGAGAAAGCTCAACAGAAATGACATGCCTGAAAAAGCGAAATATTTTCAGGGATTATTTTGAAGAAAGTGATTTTTTGTTGTGGTTAGAGAGAAAAAGAAAAAGCAAAGAAAAAAGACAGTTTTGATGAATTCTGCTAGCATTCTGCATAGACAAAGGGAAATACCTGCACTGTAGCTATTCCACTGCTATCTTGCAGCAGGGAAAACTGAGGCACAGGCAGCTCAAATGGAGTTTAAATGCAAGCTGTGAGTCTAGAGGAAAGCGAGGCATCGATCCTGCCTCGCAGGCAGTGCCATACCTGAATGCCATCCCTACTGCCCATGAATCCCTCCCATCTTAGCAGTGCTGCAGAACACAGGGGGTAGAGTGGAACTCAATTTTGCTTCCTTTGAGGATGGGGGAATGGGAGAGGGGCTGGATTAACCTTAGCAGCCATGCCTGGCTGCCTTACGGACAATTACCTCTTTCCAGTCTAAACTGCACTGTGCTTTTTCCCCTCTACACACAGAATGTTTGCGCCTCGCTCACTCCAGCTGCCCAGGGCAGTGGGCACACAGGGTGTGGGCTGTGCCCAAGGACGTTTTTGCAGGTGAAGAGGCCCGGGGGAGTGGGAGGGGAAGATTTAGTTGCTGGAGCTCAGGATGTTTTCCAGAACTTGCAATGCAGACTCTCTCAAAGATGGGATGCATCAAACCTAATTGCTCTCCAGGCTGGCTTGCTCCTTAATTAGAAAGTGTTTTAAAGCCCCATGTCAACTCCCTGCTGGTAAAAAGCTGCCTTGCAGAATGAAATGAGAACCAGCTGCCCCAGCAGCGCTGCTTGGGTGGAGGCAAAAGGGTGGGATACTCAGTCCTCTGCCTGCAGAGAAAGCCCACAGGGCTGCAGCATGTGGGGTTCAAGGGTGCCCTTTGCCTACGGCCACCCCACCTTCCCTCAGCCCATTTCCAAACAGGACTGTCCCATGGGATGTGTACACTTCGCTGACAATGAAATCCCCCTTGATTTAAATCCCAGTTCAGTGAGGATGTGAGGGGTTGTCTCTGGTTCAGTCTTGAAGCTGGACAATCTGAGAGCAACAAAGGGCAAGCAGGGGAGATCCTTCCTAGCTTTCCTGGCTTGGAGATGCTACTGCATCAGCCCTCCTATTTGAGCTGGTACAAGCTGTAACACACCTATGGGAGAGAGAGGAAGCAAATAGTCTCCAGCGCAGCCTCCTGCCTCTGAATGTGTCCCCCTCCTCTGCTTTTCCCTCGTCCCCATTGTTATTTCTCACTTGGCCAGCTCCACAAACATCTTAATTTCATGCCTGCTTGTCGGGACTGCTTTGTGAAACAGCTGAATGACATTAGCACAGTTTAAAAGTGTGACAGGCTGAGGAGCAGCAGCCTTTTGTGATTGCCTGTTCCAGATGGTTAAGTGACAAATCTCACTTCTGATATCTTAACTAGAGAGGTACACGAGGAAAATGTCCCCAGGGAACACCAACTCTCACACCCCCTACTCCAGCTCTGAGCCTTTGCTGGGACCAGGCAGCAGTTAATCGAGACAGAAGGAGACATGCAGCAGATGCCATGTTCTTCAGGGACTCTGGAAAGCTTTTCACCTCTTGTTGCTCTCTTATCTCAATTATATGCACAGCCATAAACATCTTAGGCAGTGCTTGTTCCTGCAAGTGTCTTTTGCCCAGCGAGTCTTCTCATGAGGGCAATGCCCTATTCCATTCCCTTCAAATGGGATTTGCAGCCTCATAGGCATGCTTCAACCCCCAGACTATGGCAGGACAGTCTGGGGGAGAAACTCTACCTTCACGTTGGTAGTGAAAGACAAGCATTGCTCAGGGAAGGTGTAGAGCCAAAACTTGATATGTGTGTCTAAGGAAAATGTAGTCCAGGCTGGTGAAGCCCCCTGCTAGTGTGACACTGCGAGTTACTTATGTCTTGATTCCCTTGCTGAATGCAGCCCTGCTTTTCAGTGCAACCCCCCTGGGTTATATCTAGTTCCTTGACTGCTAGTTACGTTAGTGTAAGTGTCTGCTACTTCTACTAGCTTTGGGAGTAATAGAAATACACTGTACGACTAGTGCTGGCAGGTTCAAACTCAGCCAGCAAGTAAAGATAGAAGTTTCTGGGTTAGCACAAGTGTTTTTATGGGTTGCTATTCTACCTCTTGAAACCCAGCTGGCCCCAGCCTGGAGCTGGTTGGAAGGACAGGGAAGGATAGGATAGGATGTAGCAGAAGGTGTTAGAGCAGGAAGTGAAATGAAATACTGCAGAACCAGGGATGATATAAGGAAAGCAAGTGCCTGGAAATCATAGGGTTAAAATTGTTTTAACTTAACTTAGGTCTAAGATAGAGAACAATGTTTGTGTTTTAAGTCTGTGGCGTGATAACAGAATTTAGTAGCCTTACTAACAAGAGTGAATTATTTCTTTCCATCCTTCTAACAAGAGTGAATTATTTCTTACCATCCTTCTAATTATCAGTTAGTTTGGAGACAGTGACTCCCGACCACCTGCTTGCTTGGGATACCCCTTGTCTGCCCATCCTGTCCTGCTTGCAATACATTTTGTACGAAGGTCACACTGCTCTAAATCTTTGCCAGTTCTCAGAAACTTGAAGATACGGCTGGTTTCAGCTAATTGTAATTACAGGGGTATCCAACTGTGCCAAAGGTGAAAAGTGCACCGTGAGGAAGACTGTTTACTTCGTCTTAAAGAGCCCTGCCATGACCATTGGAGGGCAGTGCGCAAGTACCAAAAGGAGGAGAGTTATGATAATGAGTACCTAAACTAATTGTAATACACCCCTGTGAACCTAATGAATACGCATGTCTGTGTGTAATAAATACCTGCTTGCTTAACCCCTTGGTGTGCAAATTAGAAGGAGCGATCTCCCCTTGCACCCAGCGCTGTAATAAACATACCTGCTTTATAACTCTCCTTAAGTAGCGGAGTCTGATTCCATGCTTCAGGGAGGAGTACTTAATGGTCAACTACAGTTGGAGTTTAGTGCCTCCTTTGCAGTATAACAGTATTACAACACTTTCAGTGAATAACCTTGTCATGGTTTATGCCCAGTTGGCAAATCAGAACCATGCAGTTTTTTGTTCACTCCTCACCCTTCCTCCTCTACTTCCTCCTGGCTTCCCGTCCTCCCTGGCAGAGCATGAAACTCAGAAAATCCTTGGTCAGAGTAACCATTACTGAGTACCAACTAAGAGCATTGGTGTTACCAGTGCTGTTCCCAGGCTGAAAGTCAAAAACACAGCACCACATCTGCTACTAAGAAGGAGAAAAATGACTGCTACTGCTGAACCCAGGACACGCCTGTATAAAATACTTCCTTCTGTTAATGCAGTTTAATGTATGGCTTGGGATCTGGATCTTGAGATGATGGTGTCCTTTCTCATGCTGTACCAGCACATATAATTTGGATCTGCAGGCAACAGAAAATACAACACAAGAGGTAAATACTGAGCAGCTATGCCCTTCTATGCTCCCAGTGCCCTTCCCATTGCTACATTTACACCCATGCAGGTATTTGCTTGGTACATGCCCTTGCCTTCCCTAGCTCGCCACAT
Source organism: Forpus xanthops (assembly GCA_032466535.1). Taxonomy (NCBI): domain Eukaryota; kingdom Metazoa; phylum Chordata; class Aves; order Psittaciformes; family Psittacidae; genus Forpus; species Forpus xanthops. The sequence goes on along the minus strand of JASSUY010028118.1, from coordinate 18,653 downwards.
CTCCAGCATTTATTCCCCAGGTCAGACACCCCAAGGGCAGAGGCCTACAGAGCCTTTGCTGCCAACTCACCTGCCTTGCTTGTGTCAGGGAGTTGAGTAGCTTTACTAGTGCTCAAAGAGGGTAAATAGTTCATTCTTCCTGCCCTGACTCAGCCTCCCAGCCCTAAAGTGAGGGCTCCCTGCCTCCTGGAGTGAGAAACTGAAAGTGTTGGCAGTAAGTCTGGGAGGTGGGAGTGAAAGGCAACAGCTTACTAGAAAACAAAACCAAAGAGTCTGGGGATAGGAAGTAAGTCTGGCTTTTACTGATCTGACATAAAATAGCAGCAACCTGGTAGGTCGATAATTGCTTCTGTAAGATGCTTGGTTTTCAATGTAGCAGTTGTAATGAAGGTTTCCTGGTGATGGTACATGAATGAATCTGGAGTCTGTGCAGGTACTGCTTTCCTCCAGGTGAGATGTTTGCTTTTGGTGGCAGGTGACTCACAATTGTAACCAATGCTCTGGTCTGTGCTTGCACTCAGCTACTGCAGTCCGGAGGCAAGTCTGACTTGCTGACTCCTGAGAAATGGTCGTACCTTGGTCCCTGCTTGCCTTCCCCCTGTTGTGCTGAAGCACATCTGTTACTTCAGGAATACCCTTTGAGCCTTTCTGAAATAGAAATACATGAGAATTGGTATACACTGTTGAAACCCTATATTCTGCCCACTGCAAATGGGATTTAGAAATGGGGTTGGACCCAGCTAGGATTACTCTGGATGGTTGAAATGATTCTCAGACTGGTCCTAGAAGAACGAATGCAGGGGAACTGACTCTAAAAATAACCTTGCCAGTGGAGAAATGTTACACCCTTAAAGAAGAAAGGAGATGTTTAAGGGCACAAGGAAGGTGACCTAGCCTGATTTAGTTCCTCTGAGAGGCTCTGGGTGTGAGGAATCTTCTGCCCCAGCTCATATAAGGTGCTGCTCATCACCTCCAGCCACTACCTCCCTCCACAGGGATCCTGAATGAAAGTGGCAGGCAGAGCAAAGTGGAACTGGTGGGACCCAGGAAGACAGCAGCTGAGTCTCCAGCCAGGAGTAAAGTGTGCATTTCTCAGTGCTTTTAATCTCCTTATTATGGTAATGGGCTGATAACTGATTGTGTAGTTAAAATAGAATTTGGCACCAGGACTGCAGTTTCTGTGACTTCAGAGAGATGCTGCAGTAAACAACCTGGTAAAGAGCTATAAGAGCTGATGTTCTGCTTCAAACCTGTGCTAATGGGAATCTGGAGAAGTGCAAGAGAATAAAGGGAAGCTGAATTTATGTGGATAGATGCATCAAATAGCCCTGGATAGATGAAGCATTTCTTGGCCTAAAAAGGGGATAGTAAGAGATGTCACCTTGTGGGTGGAGATGAAAAGGCAAAGAAGGTACTGGTGCTGTGCAAACAGAAGACTCTGGGGCACTGGCTGCAGTGCACAGCATCTGCACAGTCCTGCTGCAGTAGCTGTACCTGTAGTCTCAACAGGCAACTGGCCAAGCCGACAAGGATGGCCCCATCATCTGCTCACCCCTGCAACAGCACAGCACTTTCTCCTGACAGAGTTCCTACCTGCTTGGCCCACCTGACCAGCCACTGTTTTAACCTCACTTCAGCCTTTTCCTTCTGCTGTTTCTGTATTGTCTGCTGTATGGCAGACAATGTATGTATGAGGTCCAGAGTTGCCAAGCGTGTTGGCTAGACATTTGCCCTCCATGGATTGACCTTGAATTTTCCAAGTGTTTGGGAACTTAGCTCTATTGCTTCACTTGATCTGACAGCTTGCTCCTATCCTATCCTATCCTATCCTATCCTATCCTATCCTATCCTATCCTATCCTACCCTATGCGATCCCAGATCCCCCTTTCAGTGTAAGGCTTTTCCAGCAAAGCACAGCACAATGAATAATGTTCATGGCTTGTGGTTTGTTTTGTGCTAGTGGTTTCACACCAAGCTGCATTTCTACAAAGGAGGAAAGGGATCTCTTATCATGGTCCTAGTAATTAAGTTGTGGAGGATAGGTCACAGGGCTATGAGCCTGTCTTCCCCTCTAGCCCTATATGCACAGTTCTCCTCTGCTACAGAAACAGAAGGGAAGAACCTCTCCCCACTTACCCTGGTGGGATAGGTGACAACAGATGAGGCAAACTGGTCTCCTCTGAACTGCTGAGCTCCCAATACTTTCCAGGGGTCCTGAAGTCTGAGGAACTGCTGGTTGATGGCTTGCTGGCAGGGAAAATCCTTGTGCAGTCCTGCTGGATTTACCACAATGCAGGTAAACTCATGCTCTAGCAACTGCTTAGACCACTCAATTCTCCTTTTAAAAAACAGAAATAAAAAGATCATCATTGTGAGGCTCTGCTTTTTTTCTCTTTTTTAAACTCATGGTCAAGTACATTTATGTGGGGGAAAAAAGCCCCATTGAGTTTCAAGGTCTTGGGCAGTAGGTATTTCCTCCATTAAGCAGACAGGCATGGGGAAATGAGGGAAAGCATATTGATTGATTTTACCAAGGTCCATTATAGATCATGTGGATGTTGAAATATGAATCAGGTTCTGACATGAGGCGGAGAGGAAGCTGGACTCCCAAGAGGGTGCTGTAATGAGCAGGCACAGGCCCGCTTTGTTGGTGGGCTCAGCAGGCTGGGAATGCCATATCTAGCATGAAGGCTTTTATCTAAGGGCACATAGCACCCTCGGGTAACAACAGATGAATCTGCAGGCCTGCAGAAACCCCTTGCTGGCTTTGCTGTGCAAGTGCTGGGAAGAAGGCAGGGCTGAGGGGATTAAACTGAGATGCCCAGCAAGGTTTGTGGGCTAATTGGTATCTCAGACACCTTTATTCTCAGCATGTAGAGGGCAAGGAGACTTCACTCTGCAAATAAGAGTAAGTTCAGCTCCTTTAGTCAAAGCAATGCCGCAGATCAAGCTATGCTAATACACATAGCATGTGCTAAGATGTGGAACTCCCTGTCGTAAGAAATCATCCTGCTAATGGTGAAAATAACTTAACAAAGATTTAAGATGTACATAGCTAGGCAAACCAGCACATGTAGTAATGTGATCATGGCATAAGAAGGAAATCCTTTTCAAGCTGCTAGGACTGGGGGGCTTTCCCAGCTTCTTTTTTCAGCCTACTGCACAAAAGCATCTTTACTGTAGGTATGCTTCTATTTGTATCTGTATTTTTAGCAGAGGAAGAGAGACAGGTGACTGATGTTTTTAATCTGTGGAATGCTGGTTGGTTGATGTATCCTGTGTCAGAGACATGGGCTTGTGTAAATATAGCTAGCAGGAATCTATGCACTTTTCTTTCCTTCCCAGAGCTGTCAGTAAATCCAACAACACTATCTTACAGTTCAAGCCCTTTAACCAGCCTAGCTGTTGTCTGGGAGAATTTGTGACCTTCCTCAGTCCTGACAGTCAAGACCATGCCCTGCTTTTCTGCTGGGAGGCTCTCCTTGTCTTTTTCTGTCTTGTCCTGGGTTCAGCAGTAGCAGTCATTTGTCTCCTTCTCAGCAGCTGGTACAGTGCTGTGGTTTTGACTTTCAGCCTGGGAACAGTGCTGATAACACCGACATTTTTAGTTGCTGCTCAGTAATGTTTAGTCTGACCAAGGATTTTCTGAGTCTCATGCTCTGCCAGGGAGGAGGAGAAGCTGGGAGGAAGCAGAGACAGGACACTTGACCCAAACTAACTAGAGAGGTATTCCATATCACAGCATGTTACGCCCACTATATAAACTAGGGGCAGTCACCTGGGAGGGTTAGATTACTGCTCAGGTCAGGCTGGGTATCAGTCAGTGGGTGGTGAGTGGTTGTTATTTCCCTTGGTGACAGCAGCAGTGGTTTGTATTATACCTTAGTTACTGGGTTGTTCTTATCTCAACCCATGGAAGTTACATTCTTTCGATTCTCCTCCACATCCCTCCAGGAGTGGGAGGAAGAAGGGGGCTGTGAGCAAATGGCAGCGTAGATTCTGAGTTACCAGCTCTGCTTAAACTACGACATGTCTTCATCCGAACTTCCTCATCCCAAACTTTGCATTTGTCAGACACTGCCCATAAACTAGGAGCAAGTGGATGCTGTTTCCTGCCTGCTTGGCTGCTTCTTCCATATCCCAGTCACTAGGGTTCAAGACAGTGTTCCCTGGTGTGAGTTGGGCTCTTGTCTTTTCCTTACCCTCCACTGCACATTGTTTGAGTCCTTGTCACATCTTTGGTGCCATTCTGCCTTCTCTACTTGCCTTCTCTGTGACCTCTTCTTATTAGGTACTACTTCCAGAGGTTGCATTGGTCTCCCTCCCTTGACACAGTCCCAGGAGCACTCATTAGTATTAGATTTCCCCCCTTTGCAAATCACAGGCAGCCTCACTCCTTTTGGATCTAGCCTCTAACTTTAGCATCACTTTTTCTTACAGCTACTCTTCCCACAAAGTTAGAAGAGTCCCTGCCCTGTCAGGGGCACATATTTTGCCATCATACAAGCTGGCCTCTTAAGAACAAAACACCCTTTACCAGGAAATGGGGAATGCAGTGATTCAGGGTCATTAGGCTAGACTGGCACTGAAAACCTCACCTGCACATGTGTGTTGTGAGCATGTACCTGTGGCTCTGCCCAGCAATGGCTGAGGGTTCCAGCTCCACCCCTGCACTGGGCAGCAGAGGGGTCTCCCTTCCTTGGCTGGCACTGCTGTATGGCTGTGCTTCCAGACCTGGATCCATGCATGAACATACCTGGGTCATGCCCTCTGAGTGCTGCCTGTTGAAGTAACCTCCTTTTCCTCTTCACAGTTCCCAAGGTGTAGGGAATCCCTGCAGAGGTCTGTGCCTGGGGATGGCCCTAATCTTGCTCCTTACCCAAACATTATTGCTCTGCTTTTATGTTTCAGAAAGCTACTTGAGTACCTGGAATAGTGGAGGTACAGCAGAGCCCTCCCCTAGCTCCTGTGGGAGAAAGATGTGCAGGAATTACCTAGATTGCTCCACACCCCCTGGAGTGTGGCTTTTCACAGATATTGCCTCTGTCATCTCAGAGTTGACTGACACCCTCTGTGAAGTGAGCTGCCTTTAGCTAACACTACACTGATGGCATGACAGGGCTGTGTACTGAGGTTCTTTGGAAAGAAAAGCAGCCTATAAATTATTTAAGTACCTCTGTTTCCGATTAGCTTATGACTAATGTTCATCGCACTAACCCCTAAGACGCTGCACATTAAAACTACTGGAGAAAAAATTGCTTTCTAGGTAGCAAAGTACACACAGAGCTTTTGTGGACTTTTGTGTGTTAGTTTTGCTTTTGTTTTTAAATAGGCACACTGAAAAGGACTTGGTAAGTCTGCTCAGGAACCTGGGAGTCCACAGTGGGCCTGAATAATTTTTCAAGGGCAACAGAGAGCAATGGGGAGTACATACCACAGCAGATAAGGGAATTATAAAGAAAACTTCTTTCTGGTGTTACATTAAGGTTTTAAGAGCCTTAAGACCAGGAGATGAAGCAGGGAGTAGAGATTGCCTTGAGATAGCTGTGGAATAAAGGGTGCGTGAGCAACACTAGCAAATTTCACATCATGTTATAAAACTATAAAAATAGTGTTGGTGGAGCTCAGAAGCTAGCAACCAATATTAGAGCAAGTTAATAAATGCCTGCTGTGTACTGACCTCTTTATGGTCTGTAACCAGAGTTGGAAATCCTTTCCTTCTAGAGTGGATATACAACAATCACAACTATCCACTCTATGTAGGAGCTGAGCTACAAATTCCCTTTTAGACTGAAGAGACCAGACCAGATTTAACTAACACTTTCATGTAGGATTCAGATAGTCAACACTGTTTCACAGACAATTTCTGTGCCAATTAGCAGCCCCCCTTACCAGGGCAAGTCTGTCTCTCTGTTTGCTTCCTTTCTTCCTGTGCATCAGATGAGTTGAAGACTCTCAGCTTGTGCTTCTTTATTGACATGCACTGGCTGTTAGCTGCACGCCTCTCTGGACACCTGTGTGCTGACTTATTAATTACCTAAGTTATATTTGCTAAATAAGGGCATGGCTCTTAATCACAAAACCCAAGCAGTGACAAAAAGGAAAGTTTCATTATTCACTATATTATTCCACAATATCAGAGCCAGCTGCACCATGTTCCCAATGGTGTGAGTTTCTTGCAGACTTTTTCACTAGCTGAGCTCCCTTCAAGCTCTAACAACAGCCACTTAAAACAAGAGTTTGGGGTCCAGAAGGAGCATCAGGATATCCCCTCAAATCATCTCCTGCAGCCTCCTTGAAAACTTGAATCTGCTCCTCAGATTTCCTTTGGGTTCTCTCCCTCTGAAGGAGCCATGTGTTTTAGGTCTGCCATGGTTGCCCGAGAATCACTTAGCATCAGGAAAAGAATAAAGAAAAAATAAATACATAACAGCAAAGCCAAGGATTAAGGTCTCAGTAACAGACTGTGCGAGGGCACTTCATCTGCTCTCTTAACTGGAATTGACGAGATTTCTCTCGTCTGTATAATGGCTCTTCTTCTGTAAGAGAAGCCTGGGGTGACTGTTTCACATGGAGGCATTTGCATAGGAGACATGTAAAGGGTGTGCAAGAGGGGGCAGATTTTGCCCTTGGTTATAGAAGAAAATCACAAAGAATGACAGCTGTCACCCAGTTCTTCTCCTTGCTCCCTTGTAAAGTTTTATGGAGGAATACCTTGGCTGCAGGAACCAAAGAGGTATTTTCCAGGACAGACCCAATCAGTGAGTTTCTGATCTGCATTCAGACTGGGAAGCCCCCAGCTTCTACTGGAAGCAAAGTTATCTCTAAAACATCTCCTCAATGGCTCTATTCATTTGAGGAACACCAGTGTGCAGTAGCCCTCTTGGTGCAGGTGAGAAAGCCAGGGCAATATCTGGTCTAGTGCTGCCCATGAGCACAGAAGGTGCTACAGCACAGTCTCTTCCTTCCCTGGCACCCTTGCCCCTGAGGAAACCAGATGAATCACTGCTCTGAATTTATGTGTATGTCTTGTTGCCCATCCTACCTCATCAAATCATCTCCTCTTTGTGTGGTTAGCACCAGCTTCACAGCAGTTTACAGAGACAGTATCTCAGACTAATACAGTAGATGTGAAACCTACTTCTGCTTGCTCCCCTTATTAGTTCGGGGGTGCCTAACTAGGTCTTTTTGAGCCATTTTAAGTCTCCACAAGGTCTCCCTATAGTCCAAATTTCATCAGATCTCCTAAAATAAGCAGGATTTTGCCTGGTCAATATTCCCATGGGAAGCCTGCAAAGCACATGCAAAGCAGACAGCCGTGGCTTTCTGCATCAGTGGTGTGGTCTGACACAAAGGGAAACTTTGCTGCAGAATGAGCAATCTTGTGGCTAAATCCTGAAATGCAGACTTCTCAATGCCTTGAAGAGTTTTAGCCCTGCTTTTGTGACCATACCACAGTTTGTGCCACTGCTTTGTGCACCAAGCTTCCCATTGGGGCTGATACCCTTCATTCCTTGACCAATTTCTGCAAGTGTTGCCTCTTAGTCCACCACAGGGGCAGCTGCACTGCAGCACTAAGGGACTCTGTTACCTGTGGGAGTCCCGTGAGATGGAAGGTGCTATAGCAGTACCTTGATGGTGGCATGAGGGAGGGATCATCTTCTCTTCATCTCTGCCATAGGTCTGCTTCTGTATGCAGCCTGAGTGCAAATGCATTATATTAGATAAAAACATCTTTAATTGAATGAAACTCCCAACGCTGGTTGCCTTCCAAAAGCAACGTCAGCTCTAGGCACTTCTTTCCTTCTCTCTTTTGACTTTAGCTTCTTAAGTCCAAACATCTCGCAGATATTCTCTCTTCTGCATTTTTCATTGGCAGGGCTCACTGGGTTAAAACACTTCTATGCTCAGTTCAAGGAACAGCATCGCCACAGGGCTGTTGTGAGCCAGACCATCTTGCTTCAGAAGAGAGTTTAGCTTCATGAATGTCAAAACCAATGCTCTTTGCTTTCCACACCAGAGAACAGGCCCTGGCCTCTAAATCAGGAGAAAGAGTATCTTGTCCTAGTCCAGTACTTCTGGTCTTATAATGCTTCCTGTCACTGCTCCAGAGCATTGAGGCCAAGCTGGGTGTGGATGGAGGTCCTGCACCTCCATAGCCATCCCAGGAAAGGATGGACAAAGCAATTTTTCTTTATCCATAAGGCTTTTTTCCTTGAATGCATGCCTTCCCAGTCATCATAGCTAGGCTTTACTTGAGGAATGCATTGTGCTGAACTGGTACAGGCTCTTCCTGCTCTTTAGTTTCTCTGTCTTTTTCCTAGGCCCAAAAGTCCTTTGTGTCCTATCTCACATCAGACAGTCCTTCCTCAGACTGCTGCTAGCCCTGGGGGTACTAAAATGGAGCCCTCCAAGGGACAGAGAAGCTCTGCCCTGGCCTGGGCAGACAAAGTGCTTTTTTGTGATAACACTACCTTGTGTGTCTGTTGCTCACTGTAGTAAACCAGGGGCTGAAGACATATGCTAAGCAGTATTTGACTCACCCACATTTCCATAGCTCTCCTGCTAGCAGGGATGATCACCACCTGCCATATTTGCAGCCCAAGCTGTGCTTACAGCAGCACTTTGCTCATGGGGTCCTGAGGGCAGGAGGATGCTGAGGCACAGAAAGGGACGCAAGGTGTTGAAAATGTGCAGTAAGCTAAAGCAGTCAGAGAGATGTACAGTGTCGCTCTCAGTAACATCTTAGAGGCATGGCACCAGTGTGTGGAAGAGACTCTCTTTCCCCCAGTATAGCTATAGAAGCAAATGTGTACTCTGTTACTGGCACTTGAGCAAGGTCATGAGTCTTATTTGTGCAGCCCTGGTGGGGCTGTGAGGTTCTTTTCCATACTGACCCAGCTATAAAACATCCTGCTGGACCTGTCCTCTCTCTGATGCTGTCAGTGTCACCTGCTAGGGGATGGGACCTGTACCATTATCACTTAGAGCATGCTAAGAAATTCCTGTCCCTGGATGTCCCATCACTTCCCATGCTGTGCTGAAGTAGCTGAAGTGGAGGCAGCTGCCTACCAACCAGGAGCTGCAAGGGGCACATGTGCGCTGAATGGGGCCTGTTGGGCTGGTATGGACCTGGGCTATGCACAGAGGGCAGGGCAGGCTGTCTGGGATCTTTGAGGGGTAACCAGACTCCAGCAGGATGCTTTTCTAATCTCTGGCTGACACACAAAACTCCTGTCTGTAATCTTCCCACAGATACACAGCATTGGAACATTAGAGTGATGTGCTCTGGCGCTGTGCATTAGGCAGCCTTGATGAACACTTTACTGTTGTTTTGAAACAAAGAAAGACAAAAGCAGCCATTAGTGCACAGACATGATCTCATCCATCCTAATAGTACCCACTCCAGCTTTCTCAGCATTTCTCATGGCATCTCCTCAACCTTGCACAAGAGGATGGCTTGTCTGCCTGACTCCTCTTCATGGCACTTAACTGCTACTGTCTGTAGCCAACACCAGAAACAACCTGTTTTCTCCCAATACTACTATCAGGCTTAGGACTAAAGCAGTGAGAAACCAGGAATATTTCCCATCTGAACAGTCAGGCTGTTGCCATTGTGAGCCTTCATTTGCCTGGGCTGAAACTTGGAATTGGAGCTTGGGGATCTGCAATCAGAACCAATTGCTTCTATCACCTGATGCTTTCAGCACTCACCTGGACACAGTCCCCAGCAATCCTGAAAGAACTGACAACACTTTCAAAGTGGCATCATTTCTTGCAGTGAAAGCATTTCTTTTGACAGTTGTCCACACTACGTTTTTTTTGCAGAACTCTTGGTTAATGCATTGTGCAGATCACCTGATGCTGTCACAAATCATTGGCATCTTTAGTACTTGTTTCCAGTGATATTCCAATTTCTTGAGCAGGTTTGGGGTCAAATCATCCTCACTCTGTAATCACTGGCTGGGGGTTGTTTTACTTCCCTGAACACGGAGTACCCAGTTCCTTCATGCAACATTTATATTCCCTGCACCCTCGCAAGGCTCTGACCATTTCGCTATTCCAGCCACGTTTCCAGAAATGTTAATTTTCTTTCAGATTCTCTGTATAAGAACAGAAATGCTCTATCATTGCCAGTGACTCTGAGGATAGGTTTCGTAGATTTTCCTCAATCTCAGCAAATGCTTTGTCTGCAGATTTAATAGACACTGCTGGTCTATGCAGCAGATTATAAATTTTAGCCTTTATTATGATCAGTAAACTTCCTTTTTTTTTCAGGTGTTACACATTATTCACTCCCACAGAATAGGCAGAACTGTTTTCTCCCATGCCAGTGGAAAAGTCTGTATTGCCCAGAGCACTGGACATGTTTAATCCTTCTTCTCTTTTCCTCTGCCCAAGTGGATTACTCACAGCCCTGTGCTGGCATCATGTAGTTCCCTGTGCCAGATGCATGGGTCTCATGGGTCTCATGGTTCTTCTCATTTACCAGCAGCGCAGGAGGATAGAGCTGGACCATAAAAATGGATGGGGAAGAAATGGCTGTAAGTCCTGAGGGCTGGTCTCTAACAGCGGCTTCGCCAAGGGATGGTTTTGTGCACCAGTACATGTGGAGGAGTTGTGCCGTCACCTTGTGTGACACTACCCAGGCCTCCCCCCACTTTCTCTGTCTTGCAAAGTGACATCAGAAGCTCTAGTGATTCCTGTGAGTTTGTATGGCATTGGCCAGCACTCTCATCTTGGCTTGGACCCCAGTTATTGCCATGACTCAAACACTCTAAACCTGCCTGCAGGTTGCTAGCAAGCTGCTATTACTTGCATGTTGGGAAAATGACAGCCTAGTGGGCTCTGTGGAGGTTTTTGCCTCAGCTAGGAGCATCTTTGAAGAATAGGGTGGCTGCACACTAAGCAGGTGAGGCATTACATGTCCTTTTTAACTCCATCTCCATGCCTAGGTCTCCTTCTGATGGCTGGGTGCTGCCTGGCTCACACAATGGGATGTCTTGTGAGCTTGCACCTCTCTAGCCAGGGGGAAAGTTTTTGACCTCTTCAGATTTTGCAGTCTGGCTGATGAGGACGTGTTCAGCCAAGCAACATAACTCCAGAAAAGCTTCTGAGCCCTCTTACCACCTCCCAGCTCCTTGCCTTCTAAATCATTGCTTTTACCTTATGTTTCCCCTGACAGCTTGGTTCTACTCCTGGTCAGCTCTTATTCTCCTCCTTCTGCTTTCTGAAGCTTGCAGTCAGTTCACTGAATGGAGACATGGGGATATGAGCAGGAGGTGGATGGAGAAAGCAGGCTGTGTGGGTGAGATGCATAGCCTTCAGCATCTTACTCATGCAGATGGTGGAACCTATGAGTTACAGCATTGTACACTAACAAGAAGCTGGACACAAAATGCCTTCTGTGTCATAAGATGGAAGCATTGTGATGGCCAAGTGGTCCCCCAGGCAGAAGAAAGTGAAGCAGGAGGAAAGGATTTCCTGAAATCCCTCAATCCCTGGTCTCTGGGCAGAGGTGATGAGGATCACACTGCTCACCTCAGGTCCCGCATCCCTCTGAGCTCTCTGCTCTGGGTTGACATGCTGTCTGCTGAGCCATCCTGACCTCTGGAGAGCTGGGAGAGATGGGTTAAGGCAGAGCATGCCTGAGCTGTGGGAGGTTGTTATGCAGCTGAACAGAAAGGCAGCTATTGAGTCTGCTGAATGTTTTATATTGCATTCAAGTGCTGAGCCCACTATCAAAGCTAGGCATTATCCATTTAGAGCCTTGTCTTTAAAATAAATGATAACTCTTTGAGGATGAGCTGCTGCCAGGTGAAGGAAAGGGGTTGTGTGTCTGATACAGGAAAACTATTCCAAGGAGGCTGAGCACTCTCACATAAAGGGCAGCAGAGATGGGAAATCAGCTCACAGAACCCAGGTATCTCTCCAAATCATGGCATCATCCAAAGCAATTTTCACAGCCAAGATATTTGCTTGCACTAAACTGGAGAATTTTGAACACAACACTCTTCAGAAGAAAGGGTTCGCTTACTTCTTTTAAACGGCAGTAGTTAGTAAAGCCTGAATCAGTACCAGTGGTTGAGGGAGGAAAGGGGAAATAAAAATGGACTGTGCTGTGTGGGGAATGTGATGCCACAGGCACTGGAATGCAAGGAGAAGCAGCATGGGTGTGGGGAGGGAGCTGTATTGTTAGGGAATTAACTCTGGGATGAAGATGTTGAGGATACAAAGGAGCTGGAGGTGTTTAAAGATGTGGATACAGGTGAGCATAGGGGTAGAGGAAAGCTTGCACAGGTCTGCGGGGAGCTGTGGGCTGTGAGCCCTGGAGGATGGTGTCAGCAGTGCAAGGGAGCAGGGTTTCATCTGAAAGAGGTACACAGAGCAGTGACTGGCACTTACAGTGCAGGAATGTCCACTGTGTGCCAGCCTTACAGAGGTGTGCATAAAGAGACAATTGCTGCCTGGGAAAACATGTGAAGCCAAGGAGTAAACAAAAGGTGTGAGGAAAGAACAAGTGGTCCTTGTCAACACAGGAGGGACCTCACTGGACAAGGTGGATGTCCCTCCAGGCCCTTATCTCAGCCCTGACAGTGGCTGATACCAGATGCCCCAGAGGAAGCTGCAGAAACAATCTTCATAGCACATCTGGGCATTGGTGTGATAGTATCCCTATGAGGGCTCTTCCTGCCAGGGCCCATTTAACTGATCAGCCTACACACGGAAATACAAGACTGAGATCTTTTGTCAGTTTTGTTCTGGATAATGTTGCATATGAAGGATTTTTCACTCATACAACCTGCTAGCCCAGATAGTTCAGTCCCTGCTTGCTCTTTTCTATGTATGTGTCTTATGGGCTCCACAATGCTTCTGGCAAGCATAGACCCATGAGCTATTTCCCTAATCCCTGTGCTCCTACAGAGAAGCATAACTAAGGTGGGGATGGAAAATACTCTTTCTAGCTAAGCCGAACTGCCAACTGTTTCCAAGTGCCTTTCTGTGATTTTTTTCCATGCCCAGCAAGCAAAAGTTGTTTGTTCTGTCCCCCCATGCCCTTCCTCAAAGAACTGATTTTGGTGAACACACTGCACCAGTTCATTGCTGTTCCTTTATGCCCTACTGTAAATACGTTGACCGTGGACCACAGCCCCACTGGCCTGTTTAATGTGTTTGGGTTCCCAGCACTACCTGCCCAGGCAGTGGCTGCAGCCCACTGGCCTTGCTGTGCCCACTCACTGGAGGTGCCCCAGGGGTTGAGTTCTGGGCTGCTCAGCTGCTGGCAGCCCTCTGGATGCTTCCTCATGTCATGCTGTGGCTGTACCCCCCATAGCACATCTTTAGAGATGGTCCTAGACTGGGACACATGCGGTGAGGACATAGCATGGTGAGGTCTGTCCATGCATGTGCTGCTGGAGCCCCAGAGGAGGTGGCTTTTTTTCCATCTCATGCTCCATCAGCTGCTTCAGTGTCATTATGTGCAGCAGCACTCATGCAAGAGACAAAGCAATACCTCAGCAAGATTCCACCTCTCCATGGGTAATCACTGCTCTTTTCTGAGCAGCTCAGCACACTGCTTTTTTATGTGCAAGGTGAGGGCAGCAGGTCGTATCCCTCCCTGCACTGCTAGTGGGTCCTGGTTTGGTTCATGAGAACTTTGTGTTTTCCGGTACTTGGTTTGGAGCAACTGGCTCCAAAACTACTTCCAAAACAGAAAAGCCCCAGGATCACTCAGAAAGTTTTTCCCAGCCTGGAAAAACTAATAAATGAAGCAAACCTGACACGGGTTATTGAAATATTGAAGCACACTGGACTTCAGCATCCCTACTTGCAAGAGACAGCCTACATCTAATGCAGACCACAAATTCAGGAAGTGTTCCTTACATGATTAATACTGCCCCCCCCCCCCCCCGAGTGTTCTCCCCTTCATACACATTATAACTCTCCACCTCAATAACATCTTGGAACTAGTGTAATCCCACTGCCCACAGAGTATGGATCCACAGCTCAAGGACTCCAGTAGACAGCAATACACCACTATTCTCCAAGGCTTGCTGTGAGGCAGGGGTGCCAGGAGGCTGAAGGTTGTTTCTGTGCAAAGAGTATGAAGCAAAGTTCAGGTCTCACAAAGCTGAGATGAAATGGTTTATTAGCTTGTGGAGCCAGTGAAGGATTTTTGAGCTTGGATACTCTGGAAGTCAGAAAAGGCACTTGGGAGAGCTGGGAAAAGGGCAGGCTTGTGCCTCTGGCAATACAGCCATGTAGAAATGTGTTTAACTGGATAAATTGAGTAAGATCATTTCAGTGTCACAGAATAAGTGTTCACATCCTATAAACTTGCTTTCAGTGTTGGTGACGCACAAGCCAAGATGAAGGACTGAATGATGGATTTGTAGCTTCCCAATTGCTCCTAACAAAGATCCCAGTACTGATCCATGCAGTGCCTGTTATCTGTTCTGTGCATAAACAAGGGAATTCATTCTCCAGGGGCTCTCAGTCTAGTTTCTTTCATTAAGAATAAATTAAACATTAAAAAAATGTAGGAGGAAATTAAAAAAGTGGCTTTTTTTTTGATTGGAACACATTTCTGTAAAGCTCTGACTGAAATAAGCAACATGTAGTGCAATGTATTTCAAATAGATAGAAATAATGCCGTAAATATACCAGGCTAATTAGATGTGCTTTCTCTACAAACCCACAACTCTAATGTTCCTGTCTCACTGTAATTAAACAAGCATTTACCATGCATTGGAACTCTTAATTAGGTCTAACATCTAATAAACTTGGAGTAAACTAACAAATATTTTCTTTGTCATTAGGTGGCTTGTAATCAGTGTTTGGAGGTTTAAAATTTCAGATAGCAGGCATCAAACAGTGTCTAAAGAGCTTGAGGAGACATTTGAGCATAACTGGGTAACCATTCTTCTCACCCTCATACAGACATGTTGAAGGACCCATTTCTCAGCCTTTCCCCTTTGGCAGTTAAATTCTGCTGAGAGGGATTCACTTTGCAGGCTGTATTTGTGCAACGTTTGCTAGGCTGTGGGGTGGACTTCTGTCCCTGCTGGGTGCTGGGTGTGGGCCCCTTCCCCTTTGCAGCAGCCATCCAGAAACTGGATCAGCTCCATGCAATGCTGCTGTAGTCAGTGGAGGAAATGAGGGTTTATTGCCTCCCAGATAGGTGTTTAGGAGAGGTGAGGTCGACCTCCTGACCAAGATTCCTCTCTTTCTCCATCAATACAGAGCACCTTGGTGGCCATCTCAGATTAAAATGTGGTAGCAGGGCAAAGCGAGTGGGGGAACTGAGCCATGGAACTAGTCAGAGTTTTGACATTCTCTCCAGAAGAAGGGGCAGGAGGGTAGGGTATGAGATATACATTAAATTTGCTGCTGAGGAAGCAAGCAGAGAAGGCAGGAGGCACATGCACAGGGCAAAGGCTAGGGGAGCACTCTCAGGAGAAAGAGGGTGAACGGAGGATTTGATGCAATGAAGAAAACTGGAAGGATGGAGAAGACATCAAGGCTTTCAGACTGGCCAGGGAAATGGGGCTGCGACCCTTCGAAAGGGCAGGATGAAGCCAATGTGCTGATAAGAAAGGGGGACACAAGGAGCATGGAGAAAGGAAGATGGTAATACTTGCCTCAGTACAACTGGCATGTGCCTCTATTTTTGGAAGAGAAGGCCATATATTTTGTGTGAAGTTTCCTGCATCTCGGGAATTACTTTAATGTAGCTTGAAGTACCAGTAAGTGGAATAAGTATGTGCCATTACTAGTAACAATAACAGCCCTGGAATACTGTCTACTCAAGGATCTCAAAGCACACCTTTTTATGACTTATTAATTGACTCTTTATGTTCCCAGAGAGGGAGGGGATTATAATGATCACTGACTTAACACGAGGTGAAACAGAGGGTAAGTGGCTGAGCTGTGAATAGAGCTGTGACTGTTCTCTGACAGTATCAATTTCCCAAGTCATTGACTGGGAGGGAAAAACCTGCAGCAGCTGCCAGGAAAAGCCTCTGGCATTTTAGGGATGCAGAGTGGGTACCTATTGCATCTTCCTGATATGGCTATGGTGTGGAGAAGACAGACACTCAGGTACCCTGAAGGCAGATCCAAGCTGGCTCAGCCTTGTGCTCTGGCTCCTGCGGCATGGATTGCAGTGCCATTTGGCTGCAGACCTGAAGATGTACTCGGGTGAACCTCAGCTCTCTCCCCTCACTCCCAGGCATACAGGCTGGTTTCTAGCCTGTGAACAATAAATGAGCCACACAAGGGTGGTTGTTCTGACCTGGGAGTGTGGAGAATATTTGGGGTCTGCTGCCTCCATCTTGACTATAACAGTTGCACATGTTGAACAAAGACTAAAGGGTTACGGCAGAGATCCACAGAGCCATGGGTCAGAGAGCAGACTATATGCTGTAGTGTTTGGAATACATACAGATTTACATGGAAATTCGATAGAGAAACCTATCTCCACTTACATCTTTAAGAAGCCTGCTAGGAACTTACCTGGGTGCTACCAATGTGGAAGACAACTTCCTAAAAGGCATAGCGGTGGAGATGGTTGTCTCCAGATGCAGAACAAAATCTTAAATTATTCACGTCGCAATGGGAAAGGGCTCAGTCCCTACTTGGACAGGATACAGTTAAGTATCTTGGCCAAAGCCACTGGGGAAGCCTTTGGTAGTGGAGTGGTGCCTTTCTCATGCCTCCTGACCCTTTCCACCAACAAGACTCCCTCTTTCCCATTTGCTACCTTTACTAGACCTGACTGAAAACAGACACCAGAAACGCAGACTATAACAGCTGAGCTCCTGAAGATGTTTCACCAGTGGGAGCAGCAGTCTCAGCCCATCCTGGCAGCAGAAGGTGGTCTTGTTCCTGCCTACACTGCCTGGCTCCATCTCTCAAACATGCACTGGGTAAAGTGAAAAGTGTGAGCTTGCCTTCTGCAGCTGAGGAGGGGCTGACAGAGCTCTGTGGCAGCACTGAGAGTTATTGCTATGGCATTCATGCAGCATGTTGCTATGAATCGATATCTCACCATAATTACCTCATTTGCCCATTTTTCAAATTAGATAACAAGGCTGAACGCTTGACCAGACCATCTCTCATCCATTTACATTTCCTCCTCTCCTGGGTAGAGGAGGGGAGTGCCTCTTCTATTAATAAGCGAGTCTTGGGGTGAATGAGGTTACACCCTGAAAAGTCACGTCTCCTTTTGCCTCTCATGCCTGAACATTGTAATGAAAAGGTGGGAGGTCAGGCCAGATGCCTGCTCAGTAAGGACAGGGGCTGTTTGTCCAGGCTGGCTGTGTGCTGAGATCAGAGGTGGAAGGGAATGAGCTCACGCTCCTTTTAGACAGTGACATTTACATGGGGCAGGGCTCATCCATCATGATCTGGTGGCTGAGATGAGCGGTTAACTGTGTCGAGCTGGATGACTGCCTCCTCACTGCAGCAGGGCTTGCTCCCCTGGGAGCCCAGTACCCACTGCATCCATGGGGGGACAGTGTGTGGGGTGGTCTGTGGGAGAACTTAGCCCCCCCAGCAAGTAATGGCAAGGAGGACAGGAGAGCCCCACCATGACTCAGTGTTTGGAGAACACAGAGCACCCATTTGTAGGGGCAGTGCTCCTCTTTCACCCTCCATGGCCAGCACTGGAGAGAAGATTTTTACACCTTTGTACCTGCTGTTTTCTTCAAGGAAGACAGGCAGACTCCCCCCAGCACATTCCCTGCCTGCATGAGTGCTCCTTGTCTGCACCACAGGCTGACATGCATCCACCTCTTACCTCAGGGGTCGATTCCCGGCTGGACCTATCACATCCCCTCATTGCTGTGGCAGGAGCTTTTTTTGTTTCTATTGCTCAACAAAGCATTCATTCATTCATGCTCATCTGGGTGGCCAGTTGGCTTCTGTGAAAATTATACTTGCTCAAAATCAGACATTCTTGCAGCTTTCTGTTCCCAGTCCTCCTAAGCCAGCCTCCAGGGCAGTACCTATTGCCAGGTATTACAAGTAAATGCTTTGTCTCATTATGTCTCATAATGAGACATAATGATGCCCCTGTGCCTTTCCTCTGCTTGCTCTCCCCTGTGACAAGCAAAGGACCCCACCTTTGTCAGCACTAGATAAAGAAGAATTAGAGAGTCATTAATCTGTAGAAGGGAGGGCAGGAAGGGCACCAGTTGCTGAAGTATGGTGTTTCAGGCACAGGCAGGAATGCAGCTTGGATCAGAGATGGAGGAACTTTGTGGAGCCTATCCTTTGCTGTCAATCAGTGCAAGAGGTTAGCCTTGCCTTCAAGGAGCCAGGAGACCTCGGAGCATCTCTCAAAACCGCAAGCAGACTCTTTGGAGACTAATTGGGGTCTTTCACCTCCTTTTAGCTGCTTCTGAGTGATGTGCTCTGGAGTGCAAACAGGAGAGTAGGTGCTTAGTTTGCAGAGACCATAAGTCAGCAGGGCCTCCGTGCTCTGGAGCCCAAAGGATAATAGAAAACCAGAGCTGGGACATGGCCCAGTCAGCATGGGTTTAAGAAAGGCAAGTCCTGCTTAACTAATCTGATCTTCTATGACAAGGTGACCCAGTTAGTGGATGAGGGAATGACTGTGGATGTTGTCTACCTTGACTTTAGTAAAGCCT
>JASSUY010028117.1:0-23479 GCA_032466535.1 Forpus xanthops | reverse complement strand
CTCACTCACCCCTCTTTCTTCCCCCTCGCCCCTCTGGGTCATGAGGAGGAGAATCGAAAGAATGTAACTCCCATGGGTTGAGATAAGAACAGGCCAGTAACTAAGGTATAACACAAACCACTGCTGCTATCATCAACATTAATAATGACAAGGGAAACAACAAGGGAAGAGAATATAATCGCTCACCACTGATACCCATCCCTACCAAGCTGTGAACCCAACCCTTCCAGGTCCCCTGTCCCAGTTTTTACATCCTGGGCATGATGTGCTATGGTATGAAATACCTCTTTGGTCAGTTTGGGTCAGGTGCCCTTTTTCTGCTTCCTCCTGGCTTCCCCTCCTCCCTGGCAGAGCATGAGGCTCAGGAAGTCCTTTGTCAGACTAAACATTTAAGCAGTAAGTAAGAACACCGGTGTTATCAGTGCTGTTCCCAGGCCAAAACCACAGCACTGCACCAGCTACTAAGAAGGAGAAAAATGACTGCTACTGCTGAACCCAGGACACCCACCAATTACTGCTGTAGCTTACTATATCACTTAAAAAAAAAGCTGGTATCTATTCCTAGCTAAATTCGGATAGTAATAATTGAATATCACACATATTCACATTGATATAAATGCACATACACCTGGTCCAGCAGCATTTGCAGGAAATCTGCAAAGTCTTAATTGCTCAGATTTGCATTTGCTTTTCATTTCTGCTAATTAATGAAGAATCTGCATGTGGTTGAGAGGGATAAAAAGAAAGGTAATTAGAAAATCAAGACTATACCTCCACACAGAAACATGCAGAAGAGAATGTGCTGTTGTTCTTCATATTTTTGTTTCCTTTTTATTGAGCTCAAACTAGTAAGATGTTATTTATGCTCCCTGAATGCTGGGGTATTTTGCATTATCATCAATATACTGCTGCATAACTAACATGCTAGACTGCAGAAGCATTAATGTAATATTAAATCCATAATATATATGAATCCAAAACCATAAATTAAATATTTGTTGTGTTTTGAAAATCTTCGTTATAGGTACTTCTGTAAAGAAGGATTTGGCAATATTTAAATAATTTTGTTCACAGTGTAAATAGTAGGACTTAAAAAGGAAATATTTTATTTAGTAAGAGTACAGACTGTGTTGCTTTCAAAGAAGATTTTGTTATTAGAACTTCCCTTAGGCAGGAAAACATTGCAGTTGTGATGAGCACTGTAACTTGCAGAGCCACCTTAACAAAGATGATATAAGCAACATCAGCAGCGTTGAAGTAGTCTACACTAGTTAACCTAGGATTCTTCTGCATGCAACTGAGAAAGAGGATTCTCCAGAGAGAAATTCATATCCCCCACCTCAGATATTTAAAGACTGCATGGGATTGCTCATGTTCTGGAGATGTTTGTCTACCCTCATCATAGAAGGAATATACATGAACAGTACAGCGGAGGTTGCAACTCCTTACTTTGTTAGGGCTTTGTGACAGAAAAGCATGCATCAGAAAGCATTGATGTAAGAGGTATCTGGGACATTTGTAACTGAATAGTATAAATATTTTACCATGACTTTTACTATTATAGTACTGTAGTAATAAAGGTTTTCCTCACCACATAATTTCACTGTTAGTTTGATGAATACTGGAAGGAGATTGTTGCCTCAGAGCTGACAAAGAAACTCACTTAAATATACAAACACAGTTTTTCCTGACGTGGTTTCTTTTTTTTTTATTTTTATTTGAATCTCTTGATGTGTCAGAGAAAAGGATTTTAATTTAGTAAGTCTATAAACCATCTAGTCTACTGTGAATTGTTCTTCATGGGGTTTTTCTGCCTAGGCTAAAAGCTGCCATTCTATGGTAACTGAGAACTCATTTTGCTCTTTTGACTTCATGACATGCATACTTGAAGTGCACCTTCTCACTTACAGCTTGTCTCTGCTTTTGGTTGGGTTTGCTGCATGTTTATTTATGCTTTACTCCTCTGTGTGATAACTTCTCTATTACAGTCATCAGCACATTTCTTAACAGGCAGTTTTGACAAGGCTCTTTGCATACACAGAAATAAACATTTGCACTTTTCTGTTGGAAGTGACCAAATAGATCTGCTTCCTGGCAGCATAACTTCTCCCTTTTTGCTTCCTTGGATGGCTATAAGGCAGTGTGTTTTCGAGGTATCTGCTGCTATGAGCTTCCTCAGGGGGGAATTGGTATTACCCCTGTGCAGGAGATGTTAGGAAAAATCATGCTCCCCATGAATTAAGGGGAAGGAATTATGGGAGGGGACATTTGTTAGCCTATAAACTCCTTATCTCTTTTCAAAACCAGAGCACTCTAATCATCTCTGTGGGAGAAACCATTTCTATTATGAAAGCTTATGCAAACCTAAACGTATTTTATGCCATATTTCAGCCAATGAGGTTTACCTGTACAATACCATTGTATCATCTGGAGGCTTGGAACTGGAAGAGCTTTAAGGTCCCTTCTAACATAAGCCATTCTATGATTCATAGATATGACTATATTTAATTTAACTCTACAAATTTACAGAAAATAAAGGTAATCAATAAAACATTATGTTCCAAAACAAAGAACAATACTTGCATCCTTTAAAAACAACAGCAAAGAGTATCTCTCAATTTAGGGTTGTCTTCCAGCATTTCCTGCCTAAAACACTGACATACCTGAGATCCATCACTGTCTGAGTTCTCCAGAATGTAGTAATGAGTTTTGCTGGTGCTATGGGAAAGCCAGGCTATCCTCTCCACCCCCATCTGGTCACCACAACTGGAATTAATTTGTCTTGTCTCATTGACTGATAACACACAAAAAGTAATCATATTGCAGTAGAAAGCACATCATTAAATACTATTTTTTAGATGCTATGGAAGAAGGACAAATCTGCACCTGGGTGATGTGGAAGATAGGTACAATTGACTGGCTTCATTTTAACCCACTCGCTATCTAGATTAACTCAGTCATGTCCTTCAAAAACACAAATTATAATCTTCCTTCCCTGGGTTTGTCCACATGTATTGATTTGATGGACTGATTAGATGAGGTATCTAGATATCCATAAAACCAGAATGTACATTGTTACCTCCTCCAAGCTAATCATAAAAATTACATCCAGGTTTACCTAGAAATGATATCACAAATTCTGGTTAATCTCTATATGTTTAGGAAACTGTTGAAATCTATCTGATTTTATCCACAGACAAAGATTTCACATCTCAAAACTGTCAGAAAGGGAACCTGCCAAGAGCAACTGCGGTTAATGCACAGGTGAACTGAATGTGTCAAGAGCTAGGGAGACTGGAAAAGCTCCACGTAGATTCCTGTACTGCTAACACTCCTAGACTGAGAACACAGACAAAAGATTAACCTTAATAACTTAATTTCTATGCCTTCAGTACAAGAGATAATTTTGCACAGAAATGGAGCACAAAGACAGTGCTCAGAGAGGTTGCTAATAGTGATCACATGCTCACTAGAATAAGTCAAGTGCTTTATCTTTACGTGATTTGATTAATCATGAGAGCAAGAGCTTTAAGTATGTGCTTGGATGAATCAGCAGTTTGCTGGCGTTGAAATGAGACCTGTGGCATTTGTTTGGTTGGCTTCAGAATACGCTCGTAGCTTGGTGTGTTAAGATAATTGGCAGAGTTGCCTGAGTTTGCTAGCTAATAAATAGCATCATCTGAGAACCTAGTTTAGCTGTGATACCATGAATGGATGGTGGCAAGATGTTGTGAAGAAGGAACCAGCTGTTACTGGTCATACCAAATTAAGGTAGCTTGCTTTGTCATCCACAGCTTTATCAAGCTCTTAAGTGCTTACTTGAAATGATTTTAGTACAGTAGGAGGCTAAAATGCCTGCGCAACATGTTCCTAAGGTAAAACAAATGACGTACATATACTTTTATGGATTTCTGAGTTCTCTAGCTGTTTCCATAGATGAAATGGAATGATTGAAGGATATAATTCAGCTGTGTTTGTCTGCTACTTTATTTTAATGGAGTTCATGAACTTTTTGGAACACTTTCTACATATAATGCTTGTAATAAGCAATGTTCTCTTTTCCAAGAAAAATCTGGGTAAGAGAAATTGTGTTAACTATATTTCTTTTCATACAGGGATAATGTTGCAAAGAAGTGATGTTGAAAAGCGCACAAAAACATGCCCCAGAATTCATATGGTGTTCAGAAATTGGAACAGATCAGACAGAATATGGAAAAATATTTCCCATTTAATTTTTCAGCATCTATACAGCATCACTTTGAGTGTTTGAGTTAAATCAATAGCTTAGGTATTTCTATAGCACAGTAGGAACAGGGGAGTGAAGGGAGTACAATGCTTTCTCTGGTTTGCTTTCTGTGGTTATCAACTCATCAACATGCTGCTTTGAAACAAT
Organism: Forpus xanthops; assembly: GCA_032466535.1. Taxonomy (NCBI): domain Eukaryota; kingdom Metazoa; phylum Chordata; class Aves; order Psittaciformes; family Psittacidae; genus Forpus; species Forpus xanthops. The sequence continues at coordinate 19,086 of JASSUY010028117.1, read as the reverse complement.
AAGCTCCTCTGAGTATAATGAACAAGTAAATTCTGTGAATCGCCTAGGTATTTCTAGAGAGCGCTTGTATTTACCTTTGGTAAATGCTCCATTTCAACAAATACTGACATTCTCAAGTAATTTCCCTAGAGGTGTAATGCTGAAGCTTCTCTACTGTAGTGTTATTCTCCATTGGCCAGTTCCTCAACTTTTTAATTCATTCACTTCCAAGTCACCCAGATTGTTTGCACCTGCCAAACAAAGGATGACAGGGGGTTTTTCACTTCATTAGGCCACCTTTGAATTCCAGAGAAGCATCATCCCATGGTATTTAACTGATACATAATAGGTTTAGATAGCTTATTTTCCCATCTTGTTTCATGAATAAATTATTATTTTTTGCCTATTCCTTTACCATTGCGGTGCCACTTACTGTGAACTGAAAGAAGAGGCTGTTGTCCTAACCATTGATTTTTTGATTTGGAGTGCTTCAGGGCTCTCTGTAATTAGGTACTATAAGGACACAGTCCCTAGTTCCTTCTCTGTCATCTGAGTTTCCATAGTACATACTAGAATCTCCTGAGAATGATGCTGAATGGCGCATTAAAATGTCTAGTTATTGTCCAGTTTATTTAGTATTTCTAGGATAGGATAGCTGAATTCAACCTATTGTGTTCCTAAGATTTGTTTTTCTTGTTTTGCCTGTATCTTTTTTTCTGATCAGTTGATCGGCTGTTAATTTATATATGTGTTGCTTATGTGCAATGAAATTGCTTTAACAAGCCCTTTAGAAACCACTGGAGTGGTACATCATTATTAATGTAAGTACTACATACTTCAAGATCTCTGAGTCCAATGCCATTAAACCAGCTCCTGTACTTGGACCAAAAAAAAAAGTTAAAAAAATCTATCATTAACTTGGAATGGATAGTTTCTGTGCTATTTGTAATTAACTGATAGAAGTCTTAGGGCATATATTAACGGTAAGTACTAATTTATGATTTATTTTATGCTTTAGCTTTTTCTCAATCAAAGAAGTGCCCTCTAAGATAATTAAAATCTGGTGGACACCGAGAGAGAAATTTGGAAAAATAACTAAAAGGTGAATGGAGTGCAGTCATCACTGAGGATAACCAGAAAGGAGAAAAGTGGTGTATGACTGACTACTGGGAAGACAGCTGTTGAGTCTTCAAGGCAGTGGTGTTCAGAGAAGGCATCTGAAATATTAATGATCATACATGAATGGACATGGCTTTACTCCAAGAAAGTGCAAGAGTTAATTGTTCTGCCTCTTACCTGGGATAATGCCAACTTCCACTCAGGCAAACTGAAATCTATTACTTATTTATGGTTGGGTTTGTGATACAGTATTTTACAGACTTAGGACAATGAGTCTCCAGTGCCAGCTTCAGCCTTAGGGTATTATCACTGCATAAATATTAACTGCTAGTTAGAGCCAATATCCTGTTTTCTGAATCCTTTATGCAGTTCAGCTCATGTCAGCTCTTAGTCTTTTTATTGTACTGTGCTTATTTCTCATGTCTTTTTAAACTGGGTCAAGGAGTCAAATGGCTTTGCTTCACTAGATATATATATCACAAGAAAGGATGCAAGCAGAAATTGAGAGAAAAGAACTTCTTAAAATAAATTTTGATTGAATATATTAGAAAATATTCTAAGGAGCACAGTCTAGATGGTACCACCATGAATGAAATTCATAGTTAATTTGCACTAAAATAGATAACGGTACTTCTTTAAGTTCTGAACAATTAATAACATTTCTTGCCAGATGTGGTATCTTTTTATGACTGTTTGGAAATCAGATTGAAAATTATTACCCTATAATTTTGCACAGTGGGGGTATCTTTTGGTTGGATTTAGAGGTAATTGTACTTAATGCTGTGATTATTTCCTTTATCGTGTGTAGACAGTTAGTGCTTTACTTTATATGCACTTAGCATGGTTTAAAATCTGAGAACTGATGTTTCAACTGTTATAATCTTAACTGTATTCCTGCTTTTCATTAATGCATCAGTGTGCAATGAAGTTAATGCTGGGTGTCTTTCCAAAATTAACTCTTAAAGTTCTTGACTGTTGTCAGATGTGTGCTTAAACCACAACTTTCATCCCTATATTTTAAAGCAAATACAGATTTTTATTTAATTTTTCAGGAAAGCATTTTTACCATGCTGCTCAACATTTCCCCGAGTTTGGATTTCTGGTTTCAGACACAATTGGAAGCTCCAAAGTACAGTGAAAATCAAGCTGTCTGTATCTAGCCATTCTTATCTCCCTGGTACATGACTGCCTTACCAAGTCCTCAGTACATGAGTGAGAAATACAAATTTTTCTCTCTTCCCTCTTGCAGTAGTTCCATAGTCACCCATATTTGTTTATGAACAATTATTTTCAATTATAAAATTGAAAGTGAAGACAGCAAACAATAAGGAGAAACAAAAAAAAAAAGTAAAAGGATATTTTGAGGAGCTTTTAATAGATTTGCCAGTACAATAATTGTTTCGCAAAAAGCATCTAAAATGATTGAGAGAAAAATCTCTAAAAGCCTCTTTATCATTATGAAACACATCTATTTTTAAATATTGTTTTTTGCAGAAATGTTTTCTTTACCTTCCTGTATGTTTCTAGGAGAAATTCTAAATCTGGTCCTTTCTTCTGCCTTGAGACCACCTAAGTACTGTTGATCTCTTTAGCAGGAAGAATATTTGATTGGTTTTTTTGTTCCACGAACTAGGAATCAAAAAGGTTTTCGTAGTAGTTTTTAAATTAGATGATCCAGAAGATTTAGCTAGGACTTAATTTACTGCACTCCCCCTCATAAGCCTTCATTTCCCCAGTACAAGATGCATTTTGGTCTTTTTATTTCTTCAGATGTTTAATGCTTCCCATCTCACCTGGAAGGTCTTTAACTGCTCTGAGAGTGAAAAAATATATCTCATGATGCGTAAAGTATTCCACTTTTATTGTCTGAGAGGATCTAATCATTCCAATGCATCCAGTTCTGCAGAAAATGGAATGTGGCCTCTTTGCTAGTTGTTATAGATCAGCAATCACTTTTTTGTCTTTCTTGGTCTGTGTCTCTCTCTCAATTCCCACCCCAGTAACCCAATAGTTTGCACCGCAAAACCAAAGCCTCTTTGATTCAGGAAATTTGGATTCTAGCTTGATTATATTCCCATGACTTTCAGTGTAGGAACTTGCTTGGGAAGAGGTGGAATATGGGGTCAGGATTCAATCAGGGTTTTAGTAATACAGGGCCAAAACAGCCAACATGTGTTTAGAAATAAGCTGGAAATAAGCAAGTTCATGTACAGTCAAGAAGCATATCCTCTTCCTTCTTTCTCTGGAGATGCAAAGTGTTTCCGAGGTTTAGTACCTACCCTTATTTTGAAGTCACATCAAGTCCAAGCACAAGAGCAGCAGTATAATAATGACATTGACTATTTTTAAAGATCAACCAACCTGTCTATCTTGTTTCACAGGCAGTGTGGCTTTGGTTTGGTTTTTTTTTTCCCTTTGATCGGAAATTGTTGTTGGCTTCATTCCTGACTTGCCTGCAGGTCTACAATTGCTTTGTAAAAGATTGACTGGAAAGAGCAGATGTAGGACTAAAATGTAAGTCGCTTGGGGAAATGGAACATAGACAGCAGTTCAAGTAAGAAGAGTAAACCATGTGCTATTATTACTTCTGGAATCCTGTCTTTGGGTTGATAATTTTTTTTTATTGCAAAAGAACCCTATTTCTCCATGTAAAATGAATTAAGAGAAACATTTCCACTCTCTGTATTTTGACTAGAAGTAGGCTTATTCCTAATTCTCTAGGATTTCAAAATAATTCTGTGAACAACAGGAGGCAAATCTGCAGGCTTTTCCCATTAAATTCATGCTGGTATGTACTTGTGCCTATATTTCATCTTAGGTAATGCTAGCTTCTGAGGTGCAAAAACCAGTCTTTTGATTTAAAATGTACATGAGGGAGGTATTTGGCTAGGAAATCATAGGTCTGTTGCTATGATTAGTATAAGAATAGATGCTCATGGATTAAATGTTTTTCATATATTGAACAGATACTACCAGGGAATGAGAAACAGCCTTTTTCCAAAGGCATACCAATATCACATCGTCACAAAATGTTTCCCTTTCTTCAGGAAAATGTTTGAGGACCTGTCCTGAAAAAGGCAAGTTCTAGGATGTTTGAAAGACTATCTCATATTGTGCTGTAGCATTCCTGCCAGACCCTGCGCAGTCATCATCATTAAGGATAAAATGGAAAAAGAAAAACTTGTTTTCAGGAGCACTGCAAAGAGCCACAGAGGATAATGATGACTGATACAGAGCAGCAGTAGCATAAGGTCATAGGAAGGAAAAAAGGAAAAGGAGAACTGTAACAGCTGAGCCTTCAAGAAGACACTGATTTCTTTTAGAAAAACAAGTGCTCCTTTTTAACAGTTACTGCTGTTAATGAACTGAAGGTGAATGGGAGGCAAGGTATTCTGTAATATGAGAGCTCCCTGAACCTTTTTATTATTGTTCAGCTTCACTTAGTGAGTAATGTGAGGTAAGAAGGAAACCTTCTCCTACCAAACCAAACTGTTACCTGAGGCAGTGTTTTGCCTGCTCCATGCACTTCTGGGGAGGGGGGGAACTGAGAAACAAGGCAGACACATTGAAACAAAATGGTAGGAAAGAGCATTGTACTTATCCCATTCCAGATATTCCCAGATACCAGTTCATCCAGTGGGCAGTGAAAGAAAATACAAGTTTTTACTGACGTATTGCTATACTTCTATTAATTTACCAGAGGCAGAATTAAGTGTAGGATCAACCAGGACTTACACAACGCAAAGCAAAAATACTCATGCCATCTTGTGCAAAATGAATAAATAAACTTACAATCTGTCTGAAAGGCTGAAATAATGCAGAAAGAAGTTAGTGTTCAGGAGAAATTACTGTGTACCCAAAGGTTATTTATGAGTAACCTGGAGAGGTGAAATAAGTAGCACTTCAGAGACATGGTGAGGAAGCTGGTTACAGTAGTGTAAGAAGCAATCAAAATTAAGAGAATATTTATATCACTGTTGTGAAATTATGAAATTTCACATATGCAGTGGGAAAGTGTGTGAGAAATATTTCCATGAAATTTAAAGGAAATTAGAAGTTACATGGAAGCATTGGCAATTAAGGCAGCATTCTGAAGCGTGGATATGTTTTTATGTACATGTTTATATACATACATAAATATGGGCAGTCAGGTTTCTGAACAATAGTGAGAATAATCTAGTTACAGTGAAGACAAATATTACCTGGCACTGTAAACTGCTTTTGTATTTTAGTGCTTTCCAGAGGATTGCTCTCAGAAAGACAGTGAAAGAAATATTGCTACATTCAAAAGTGCACCAGGAATATTTAATCAGATGCTGAATGCATTTTGAAAAGTATTAAATGTACTCAGGTTTTATTTCAGACTCCTGAAGCTGAGTGTTAAGTACTTTATTCTTAGAAATTAAAGCAAAGCATTTCAGAAAACCTTAACTTTTTGTTAAAAGTTTGTGCGTATTGTCCTTTGGGTAGAACAGAAAAAAAAAGGAATGGGTCTACTTTCATAGTCTCCAAGTGATTGTATGTTTGGATGTCTAATTCAAAAAAGATCACCAGAAGCATACAACTGAGAGTCAAGAGTGATGTGGTAGAAAGATTTGCTATTTTATATTGCTTTAAACTCCTTCGGTGCTACAGAAACTGACCTTCAGCTGGCTCACAGAACAGATCCTGATGTTCTTCACCCTTACCATGACCTACAGTGGGAATACCTTTGGTCTAAGGAGCAGCTTAGTGTGAGCAAGAAAACAAGCTTTACAATAGATAGAAATCCTCCAGCAAATCAAATGGTAATTCTCTCATCTTGCGGTATAATTTTTTTAACCAGTGAACAATCCTTTATTTCAACACATGCAATCTGAAGTGAAAGTCAGAATATGAACAGAGATAAATAGTGCTGAGTGAGTCTCTAAAGGTTGTGTTAATGCTAGAAATTCTCTTGCAACTTAGTGTGAAGTATTACTTCATAACCTGTCAACTGTTTAGCCATAATTACAGCTTCTCTATTTTGTCTCTACATGTTCCTTTCATAGTTTTTAATTTCCCAGGAGTTCTCATTAACAGTTGAAACTATTTACTTGATTTCCCTTTATTTAATATACTGAAAAGTCAGATGTCTTGGGAATAAAATGCAACTTTATAATTAGGAATACATGCTTATTCCTTGTGCTGTGTTTCTGCTTTATTCTTATTTCAGTGTCTTCTGTGAAAGTAAACATTTAGGATGGATAAGTAAAGCCAGGAAGACACAAACTTCAGTCTAGATTTTTCTCCCAATTGTTTTATTCTTCCTTGAGTCATGTATTTAATTTCTAATTATTTATGAAATTAGTGAAGTAATGAAATACCAATTTGGAGTGAGAAATTCTAGTCATGCAGTGATGGGTCTGCATGATGGCAAAAATACCTCTTACATAGCCTCAGGATCTACTCTTGTCCTTTCTTTTGCTGCAGTTAATTTGCCTTAGTAAATTTTTTCTGTCTAGAACAGAGCACAGCAGTAATGAAGCATACAGTTGAGCTGAATATTTTTGCAACCTATCTTTATTTTTTTCTGTCAGAATTTCTGTGGAAATGGAATGCCTTTTCTCCTCTAATTTCATGCTGTTTACCTATTATTCATATTCTTGTGTCATCTGAAAATCCCAGCCCAGACTCTCTGTCCTGCTATGGTAATGCTCTGTGAACGGCAATCAACATGTGGAAATCATAGTACTGAGAATTATAGTTACTTGGCCAGGGTCATAAATGAAGGACAAAAATTAGTTTTGCTTAATTACACATTCATTAAGAAATTCACCAGAGTGTTGCCTCCATTGCTAAACATGATTCTCTAATTCTGAAGTCTTCTTTTTCTCCCAAATAAAACAGTTGCCTTTAGATCCAAACTTGAGGTTTTACAGTGTTTGCTATCATCCAACTTTTGCATATTTCAATGATCTTTATATCCTACATCCTTTCCCCGATTACTGATCTAAGACTTCTGTTATGCAAATCTGTGTCACCTCAGCTCTTAAATATGTCTACTTATTTATTCATTCATTGATTCAGTAATATAGTGGAGGATTTAAACTTATGGAAATATCTGATGTAAAAAAAGTGAAAAAAAGAGGAGACAAGCTGTCTTTACAATTATTTGTCTTCTTTGCCTTTATTTTAGACTTTTATCCTGAGAATTCTTGGACAGTCAGTAGTAAAAAAGGAGTAGAATAGCCAAAAACAAAAGAGAAAAATATCTAGTGTGTTATCACAGAGGCTAATATTTATTTTTCTTTTTAACAACCCATAACAGTTCTGTATGTGAGACCTACATTCAATAATCTCCTCTGCTTGGTGAAATATCCAGGACAAGCTCCGACATGAAAGGCTTTCTTGTGTTTTAAGGGCCATATTTTTTGACCCAGGAAAAGTCAGTACATTCAAAGAAGCATTTCAGCTGCCATAAACTCCCCAGGGAGAAAACATGGTGTGGGGGATGTGCTGTATCACTTTCTACACTGCTATATATCTATGTGGAAACTGTTGATTTCCTAACAGTGGGAGCCTGAAGAAAAGGCTTGGTCCTTCAGGAGCACTTTCATTGTGTTATTCTATCAAGAACATGGAATTAACTTTTGTTTCTCCGTAGTTTCCCATCTGGTGTGTAGCTGTGAATAACAGTGATGGAAGAGCCAGGGAAATGCATTGCTAGCCAGCTGAGGGGGGAAACTTTGGAGTTCAGATTAGTCAGAGAAAGGTTGTGCAGTCAGAGCACTTTTTGTTGTCTCTGCCTTGAGCTTAGGCAGCTGGAGTAGGGAGTTCTGGTGGCTCTATGGGAGGCAGTTGTAGGATGCTCTTGAGGATTAATTACTCTTCCTTTGGTTTCCCTTGCATCAGGTTGGCAGCATAGAGTTTTTGGTCGTGACGTGGATAGGCTGTGAACAAGCAATTTGTCTGTAGAAAGGATTGCTGATATTTCTACACAGTGGAGATTTGCTCACCTACCTCATTACATCATGAGAAGACTTTCTAAATGCATGTACAAATAGCAGTTCTAGTTAAGATGCTTTATCCTTTCCTTTAACATTCTCCCTATCCATGTGATACTCTGCATCTGAGATTTAGCGTAGCTGGCTTTTGCTGAAGCTGTTTGAGACCTGGATACGAATCTTTTTCTCTTATGTGAAACTATTCCTTAGGGGAGTTTAGAGTACTCTGCAAACAATTATGCCTAGGTTTAGGCTGGGTAGATACTTAAGTAAAGGTCAGGAAAGACTATAAGTGATTCAGATTAGTTGGGAAGGGATCAAAAGCTATTGTCAATCAAACATAGGCAAGCTTTGTCTGCTGCAGTGCCTTCATTTCACATACTTGGTTAGGGTAGACTCTAGAGCTCCAACTGGACTGATCAAGTCCCTTTAGAGAACAAAAATAAAGGGGGAAAAACTAAATAAAGTTTAAAAATCGGTGTTAAGAGATTTCTTCTAAAGTGCTTACCATCCTCTCCTCCCATCCCTGCCCACCCCCTCTGAGGACTTACAGCAGAAGATGGGGCTTTCCAGCATTAGTCACTCAGTGTCTCTGATCCTTTAGTGCTACTGCTCAGATGTTTCTTTTCATCAGCACCTTTCAATTCCAGGTAAACTTACAAAAAATTAACATCCTGGGTGGCTAGAAGTGCTGAATTCATTATTTAAAAAAGAAAAAAATAAAACAGCTGTATTCCTGCCATGAATGTCTATTTACTATCCTAAGGGGACAATGAAATGATAATAATGCATATTATATCCTCAAAATACTAGGAAAGAAACTAATGTAGTGACAATCACTAACTTTCCTTTATTACAAATGAAAAATAGCAAAAGTAATGAAAAGGATTTAGCAGATTTTGGGATTTATATGGCTCTGGATCTGGAAATTGAATTGTGAAGTGCAAGAGTAGACGTATCAGAATCAGTCCAGATTTCATCACAGCCACAAAGAACTCAAAGCTGGTATTCATTCTGAGTAATCTTTGTGAAGCTATATTATAGTAGAGTCTCTCCAGGTGTAGTAACCAACAGTTTCCCATTCCCTTATTAATGAGGAGAATATAATTGCCTTTCTAAATTAGGTATTAGGGGATGTAACTGCTATCAGCTTTCTGCCACATTTTGCCAGATGATAAGGTGGTTGCTGGTTTGAGTTGAGCTAGGAAAGCTGAGCAGTCCAGACTTCACAAGCTCAGACCTAATTTCTACATCCGTGTCTCGGACAAAGTGGGTTCACAAACCTGTAAGGTCCTGCTCTCACACTCAGTTTATGTTTTGTAAGTTAAACCTCAAAAGAAGACACTGATGAGTTTGAGAGAAAACCTGTTTGAACCTTGTTCTGCTAACGACTCACATCAATGCCCTGCATTATGGAAATGCATTAAAATAGTACATAAACTAGAAAAACTTTAAGAAGTTTCCAGTTTTACATCACATGTAACAGGATATCCAAAGTAGTTTATTTGTGGTGGGCCATGCTGAATAATTATATCGGAGACAACATGAAAATCTCTGGTATCCTCTTGTTAGCGTAATCACATTGTGATGCTTTGTATCTATGTGTTTAATCCTTGTCCTTTAAATATTAACATCTGTGTCTGTTCTTGTGAGGCTTATAGTAAAAGGGAGCACCTTAAAAAATACATAAAAATAGAAAATAATCAGTAGCAACTCATATAATGATTGCCAGGAAGCATGTTATAAAGAACAGATATTTGTAAACAGTCTGAATTTGAAGAGAACGGTGTGTATGGTCCTGAATATACAAAAAAATAAGGCGTTAGATACTGGTTTAATGCTGGAGTAAAGCTCAGACATCTGATAAGTGCAAAACATTTTACTGCTGGACATATTCCAGTGAAATGAACATTAGTCTTGAAAAGATAGCGCAATAGAATGAGCTATAACATAAAGTAGAAAAACATTGTACTGCTCAGTTCCTCCCCTGAGGGTAAGCAAGTGCTGTATTTCTATTTTCTTAGGCAAACCAGTGACTTATTTCAGGGGCATAAAAAAAAGATGAATTATGTGGGGTCTCTATACTCTTTGCGTAAAATCATCCAGCAACTGAATCTGTTTAGACAAACTACAGTCTCCAGCTCAGCATAGAGACCTATAGAAGGGAAATAGCAGGAAATCTAAATGCAGGCACATAAATACCCTCTGGGTCTGCTTAATTTCCATCACCGCATGCTTAACATAAGAAAGAATGGTATTTTGAGAGGATAGATAAAATGGACAAGACAGTGATGGTGTTTATAAGCTAAAGGCAGCATTTGAGCAGAGAAGCATTTTGAAGAATGCCTCTTCACAAATCTGTAACAGTTGGTTCACATTCACCACATTCCCAGAGAATTCCCAGGTCCATTTAAAGCAATGTGGAAGTGTTCTCATGACTGACTTCCAGCAATAAATAACTTTGGGTTCTTCAGTTAAATATTAATACCACTTCTTGGAAGAGTTCATACAGTTTCTTCTGCTCATGTTAGCGTTACCTGCTTCGTTCTCCCAGAGAAATAAAATGCCAAGTGATGAGTTACTGCTACCTTTTTGTTACTGAGAGTTTGTATAGATGTTCTTCCTTAGATATACCCTTAGTACTTGTGTTAAGTACTCTTAATCTGGCATTTAGTGAACAATAGTGATAGGAAGAAATTCCAGAACTAAGCAGGCAGCATCAATTTAATTCCAGAAATAAACAATATCTTTTTATTACAGCAGTGTTTTAATACTGCATCAGTGTAAAAGGTTTGCATAAGTCCATGAATCCAGAGCATGACTTCTGTCTCAGGTCAGTCACAGGGTCTCCAAAATGGTCTTTTGCAATTTCATATTGCTCAGTCCTGACTTTAGGTGGAATTCTTACCATATAGGATGAGAATTGTATGCAAACATGTTACATTAATTTTTATAAGACTTTTACTTTATTCTCTGTGCATTACTGTTGCATTATGACCCATTTTGATTGTATGCAAGATAAAAACTGTAGAAAAATGTCACAGTGGCTGCTGAAGCACGTTTCACGCTGTGGATTATTCTCAGTATTCGTAATTATCTTTTTTTGGTTAGTCACATGTTGGTTTTTCTTCTCTCATTTGGATAATTAGAACTGTAGAAAATATTAAGTGGCAAGTATTAAGCAGTGGAATTTGAATTCTCCCAAAGAAAAGAAAATAAAGTTGTGGGAATGGAATCCATATATCCCAGCAAGGCTTAGGGACTGTGCATTACTATTTATCTTCTTGACTGGAACCTCATGGAAAAAAAAAAAAAAGAAAATAAATACTGGTTGAAAAAAATAGAGGGAGGTAATTAGGTTTCACACTTAATTTTCTGTATGAACAAAACGTAATTTATCCAAGCACTAATGTAAACCAAAGGGAGAGAAAGGACATAATAATGTGATAAATCTAATTTTCTAATTAATCTAAACATTGAATAATATATTTCTGCACTGTGGACCTGACTTCTATTAATAGCACAGAATAATGATGGTTCAGTCAGTGAAGAATCATTCTCTCTTGCTTAAAAAGCAGCAGGTCTTAAAATCAAAAAAATTAAACAGAAGGAATTTTTTAGGAAACTAGGTGTCATAGTTTAAGCCCGGTCAGCAACTCAAAACCATGCAGCTGCTCGCTCACAGCCTTGCCCTTCCTACCCCCCCCCCCCCAGAGGTATGGGTAGGAGAATTGAGAGAATGTAACTCCCAGGGGTTGAGATAAGAACAGTCCAGCAACTAAGGTATAACACAAATCACTGCTGCTACCACCAATAATAATGATAAGGGAAACACAAGGAAAGAGAATACAACCGCTCACCACCCACTGACTGATACCCAGCCCAACCCTACCATTAATATAACCCTTCCGAGTAACTGCCCCCAGTTTCTGTAGTGGGCATGATGTGCTGTGGTATGGAACACCTCTTTGGTTAGTTTGGGTCAGGTGCCCTGTCTCTGCTTCCTCCAGGCTTCCCCTCCTCCTTGGCAGCACATGAGACTCAGAAAGTTCTTGGTCAGAGTAAATATTGAACAGCAACTAAAAACATCGGTGTTATCAGTGCTGTTTCCAGGCTGAAAGTCAAACACACAGCACTGCACCAGCTGCTAAGAAGGAGAAAAATGACTGCTACTGCTGAACCCAGGACACTAGGAAACAAAAGTACTGATATAATCTTTTAATCACAGAACCATTTTCTATTTAGGAGCTCTTTCACATACCTCCTATTACTTTCTCACACCCCATCCTTTCTCTATTTCTATTTCTGTGGCTGTGAATAAATAAACCTGGCAGCAAAAATATGAACAGAGAATTAGCAGCAGCTCTAATAGTAGCTGTTAATTCTCATGTTATATCTAATATTTGGGGACATTTGCTTTAACTCAAATGTACTAACCCTTATTTACATGCCAGTAATGGCTATTGGACCAAGTATGCTGTCATAGAACTGTAGACACGGACTTAAAACTCGTAAATGTTTGTAGCAGATTCAGCTTTTGGGATGCATGAAGGCATCAGTTATTTGGCCATTTTCAGAAGGCTTTTAAAATTAACCACTATATATTCAGATACAGAGACAATTATAGTGAAACAGCAAGTTGACTGAAATCTAAGAAGCAGTTACAGAAGTTGTTGATCATCTGAGCAGCATCAGAGTCAGTAGGCTTGCCTCTTCTGGTTTGAATTTAGAGCTATTAGAGCCTCATCTAACTTTTCCTTCATGGTTTCATTAGCATTTCCAAATACATATGGTGGTGCTGTTGTATTATATCAGTTCATAGCGCTCTCCGTTTTTGGGCTATTTGCCTAGTTTTTGTCTTTATTCTTTGCCTTCACAATGAATACTGCCCAACATAATTATCTTTGTCAGACCACAGAGGCTGTTGCCTCTTTAATTTGAAGTTTGGACACTGAAAGAAGATGGCTATTATGTTTACAAAAGGAAAAAATGTTGGAATTCGGTTGGGACAAGATATTTTAGCGAAATCATAACAGAAGAAAGAGATGAGGGAGAATGGAAACCAATGTGAAAAAAAAATAAAATGCAATCAGAAAATCAACAAGATGAGAATACTATGTAATGGCAGTTACACACTGTGTTCAGTGTGCTCTGTAAAAATGAGCAAATAATATTTGCAATGAATAATTTAATTTACTAATTTGGCTGTTTATAGCTCTGTGTAGTATTTGCAAGCAGGCTGCAGTGTCCTCAAAGCTTAACTGCATGGGAATAAGTATGCCCAGGGGAAAAAGTAATTATCAAGTGAAGTATTCATTGGGCAGACCACACAAAGTATGTTTCTGTGAGCTCCTCCAGTGAGGGCAACACACACTGTTGCCTTATTTGACTTTATCCTTCTGTAAGGAGAGGTTGAGGTAAATATGGGAAAAGAATGTCTGAAATCAGAATGTTTATTAAGAAGAAAGAAAGACCAGAAATAGTGTGGAGAATTTCTAGCTTCTAGAGTTTTAGCTTTGTATGCTAAGAAAACAAATAGAGGGGGAGCAGGATTATACAGTGGGAGCTGGAACAAAGAACTCTGCTAATCAGCAGCAGGAAGAACAACTGTGACTTTCTCTCAAAAGCAATTGTATTCAAAACCATTTTTTTGCGTACAAAGGAATAATTAATATAGAAGATGCATAATTACTTTATGTACTGAAGAATAATTAAATCTGGCATCTTAAGTGCCTTCTGGGCAACTTCTACAAGAAAGTATTACACTTTTTGTGCCAGTAGGAACAGTAAGTTTCATTGTGCACCCTTTTCAGCGCATTTGCAATTGTTACTTTACCTCTTTAAAACAATAAATAAATAAAAACAATTAAAGAAGGAAATTTCCTGCAGGAAATGAGGTACATTAGCAAAGTTATATAAAATGAAGAATACTGGCACTGCCTGCAGCTTGTTCTTTACTTACTTTTAGTACTAAAGTCATGTTAAAATAAAATACCAGTGTCTACAGAGCCTTGCGTGAGCTGTTTCACACAACAGGCGTTACAGATCATGCCCCTGTGAAAACTCCTGGCATGTCTGGGCCACAGCCTGACAGGTTCTGGGGAAAAGAGAGCCTCCCACCCTCTGCAGGTCTCTGTCCTGTCCATCCTATGACCAAGCTGCAGGGAAATATACCAGGGACTCAAGTCTGCATAGCCTTCAACACTTCAGCAAGTCACCCTAAGTTTGGATCTAAAAATACGTTGAACTTTGTGCCTGTTGTTGTGGTCTAGAGCCTGAATGGTCAGCATTTTGCATAATGGAGCCCTGCAGGAAAGCCTTTCAGTTGATTTGTTGCAGTGAAGTAAAACAATCTTAGTCAATTCCTTATGAACAGTTTCTGTATGTTGGGCTGCACACAGCTGAAGCAAGCAGCTCTGTGGTGTACTTTACAATGTGCTTTTTGAATCATAGAATATTCCAAAGGTCATCTAGTGGGGTGCCTCTGTAATAAGCACATCTTCAAACTGATCAGGTTGCCCAGAGCCACATACAGCCTGGCCTTGGATGTTTCCGGGGATGGGGCATCCACTACTTCTGGGCAATCTGCACCAGTGTTTTACCACCCTCATTTTAAAGAATGTTTTCATGACATCCAGCTTGAATCTCCTCTCTTTTAATTTAAGACCATCACTCTTCCTTATCCTGTTGCTCTAGGCCCTACTAAAATGACTCTCCCCATCAGATCCCTTTAAAGAACTGAAAAGCTTCAAGGAAGTCTCCTTAGAGGCTTTTCTTCTCCAGGCTGAACAACCCTTGCTGTTCCTCAAAGGGGAGATGTTCCAGCCCTCTGATAATTTTTGTCACCTTTCTCTAGACCCTATGCAATAGCATAATTTGATTTTAATGGACAAAGAGAGCTTAGCCCTTTCATGAGTGATGGAGTATGACTGCGGCAAAAACCCAAAACTCTTCCCTGGTAAACATGTTTTGAACATTCAAGTAAACCATTTTGGGATAATATTAACAAATATTAAAAATACTGAGAGAGTGGAATGATTAAAAATCAGTGGGACTACTCATAAAATAGGTGCTAGAGTAAAGCTTTACTTAAATAGCTGAGCTTAGATCTGTAATATATTTAGGTATCCAATTTCAGTTGGATTAACAAGAATTAAAAGCATGAAATTGACTTGATTTTACAGTACTAAGGTGTTTGTGAAGTTTTGATTTGGTATTCTTTGGATATCCCTATTTAGTTCAATAGAGTCTCTTTTTGTCTGAGTATATTTGAGTTCCAGAAACATTATTCCATCTTGAAAGCATTCTTCACCTAAGCCTGTGATAGAAAACTAAATGAAATTGTTCCTCCTTATTCCTTCTTTAATTCTTTGCTATAAGAATGAATTATAGACCAATTTAAAAGTCTAGTATACTGTGTAAGTTATGGGTCTGAATGCTATGTATTTGTAAACTGTTCACTGCTTGGCAAACAAACTATTGGAAAGTAATGGGTAAATTGCAAGGAAGTAATAGTTCAAGCTAAGAGACAAATAGATCAAATGGAAATGCCTCTGATTGGCTGTGTGATCATATATGATTACAAAAATATTTAGAAAAGAAGATTGCAGATAAATATGCCAGATATTAATTGGAGTGGTAGGTTAAGTACAATTTCTGTTCTTAGGAATACTGCTCATGTATCCTTCTCATGAAACACAGGAAAAAAAAAGGCAGAAAAATCGCTATTCAAGCTTTCCTTGCAGTTCAAGCTGACACGCTTCTCTCTCTGTAACTCCGACTCTCATCTCTGTAACTTGTCATTGTGATCTCTTCATGTGACCTAATTCAAGATAAACCAATGATCTGGGCCTTCTGCTTGTTCAAATTCTATTCACATTAAGTGTACTGCATTGGACAGGGACCTGAAACAGGAATAACAGCAGAACTGAGAATTATATCTAACTACTACACAGCTAGGTTGTGATGCTTTCACTGTTCATAGTTCCTACTGGTATCAGTGCTGTTGGATCCAACTGGATATCTATATAGTGGATAAAAATTAAAATAAAAAAAAACCCTTCATATTATCTCACAGTGGTTTTGTAGGAAGTAAAATATTTCTAAAATATTTATTTTTCACTTACTAATACTTGCAATTCCATAGAAGTAAAGATGCCACAGTATTGCTGCTGCTCAAGCAAGATCCTAACCCAAACGTAAGAACCCCTCAGATTACAGCTAAACCCCAGAAATCTTTAGAAGTCTTTGGTTGTAACAACATGGCTCTTATAAACCAGTGATGATTCCTACAGACACTTAATTTGAATGCAGTGTTTGTGCCAAAAGATTTAGTGGAATGTTATCCATAACCTTAAAGTTTGCTCTCCAGCTCCATAGCATCTATATAATTTTAATAGATTCAGCTTCTACATTAAATAAAAGACAAAATGTCTTTTTTTTCAAAGATTCTGACAAATGATAAAACTTTTTCCTGGGGGTGGAGAAGTGGTGAATTGGTTCTTTATTAAAAATAAAGTGGAAATACCAGCAACTGAGGAAGCTGGGAGGGAATCTCTTTATTTTAATGTACCTCAGGACATTGAAACCAATCTGGACAGTTTATGAATTTCAGTGACAGCTTGTTCTTTGCACAGCTTTGCTTTTCCAAGGACACCAGTGTGATCTCTGACCTCATTTTCTTGATCTGCCCTTGGTATAGAGATTTGACTTTTTAACAATGTACCAAAATACAGAATTCTATATTGCTGTGAGTGAACTTGGAATGGGCTAAAAGTTTAATGTATAGAGCTTTGTTTTCATTTCTGGCATGAACTTTAATAATGTTTCTGCCAAGAAGATCCACCAGGAAAGTGAGTTAATCCCACTTTAGCACACTGTGACAAACTGAATATAACTATAAACTGTCAGCTGCAGCTAGGAAACAGCTAATTTCAGCCCAATACTATTAACTTCTGTATTGCTCTATTTTATAATTGGAATGGGAACCTTAGCAGAAATCCTAAGGCTTTACTACTAGAAGAGCTTCTGCTAAGAACAGGTCCATTCTATGGGTCTCAGTACCAAGTTTGTTTACATAGTTAATTTATTTCTCGAACACTTTAGGTGCAAACTTGATTTATGAAACATCGCCTCAGTGAAGGACTGAGTATGTCTAAATTCGAGCACTGACAGAGTCCTAGTAACTTCTTCAGAGCTATTACACATATTAATTGACATAAATAATAAATTAATGATTTTTTTTATTAATCTACACATTTACTACTGAGACACGGTGAAATAAAAGTTTTAGCTCCTCTTAATCTGAGCTAAAACACTCACTGCTCTTGGTGCTGCAGGACGACCTGATACCCTGCCATACTAACAGCATGTTGAACAGATTGGTTTTGTTTTTGTCATAAATGTTGCATGTTCCAAGCTGCTTGTGGCAGCACATGATTAGTATATCCCTCCTACTGCCTTTTTCTTGTTATTTTCTTCTTTTCAATGATTTCTATCAGTTTCAGGTTATCCCAAAACTCTCCTTTACACTTCATGTGAAGTCACGTAGCTTTCCTTGTGTTCTCTTACATAATTTTAATGAGTTTATGCGAAACCCTTTAAATTTAGGAAACCTATTTCCTTCAGTAGATTTTGGGTGAAGTTTGAATTATACTTCTTACTTCTTCCATAAAAATGGGTATTACAGTTTCTTGACTATAGAATGCCTGCCTGCTTCTACCCCCTTCCTCATAAGCAGTATAGATGATACTTTGATGCTGACGTGTGTCAGGAGTGCAACTTGGTGCCTAGCCAAGAGCATCGTCATATCATAAAGTTTTGTCCTTGAAACTGAGAATTGTTTCCCTTAAACCCTTATTTTGCTCTGTAATCTGAAAAAAACAGCTGATATGTCTTCCCTCAGCTGCAGCTGTCATGGAGCTTTCAACTCTGTTATCTCCAGTTTCAGCTAATTTCTACTTGTCTTGGAGGAGCTCAGTATGAGATGCTCTCTTTTCTCTCCCATTTAAGCAACAATGAAACAAGTGGTAAACCAAGGCAGAAAAGCTAGTGGATTAATACAACCTTCTTGGAATAGTTGCAAATATTCCTGCAGTCCTATGAATCTGCCATGCTTTCATATATTTTTCACTATTTTCTTCTACTGTTTTCGTTGTCATTCAGTGCTGGTAGCTCTTTTTAAATAGAAGAAATTAAGATAAGCCTGCAAGGTTAAAACAAAAGTCAGATTCTAAAACGTACCTAATTCATGAGAATTCTTATGCCTGGTGAACAGCTACCTGAAGCCTTAGTAAATAGAAGGGGGAGGGGAAATAATAAAATCCAGCCATAAAAAGAGAGAAATTAATTGTGGCTAAGGAAATATCTTGGTAGAAACTAACAAGAAACCTAATTGAATCCATTTATCTGCACAGTCAGTTTATTAACACTGTGCTGCTGCTATTTGTGTCAACATACCTACAGATACAAGCTCATGGAGAGTTCTGATGTTCCACTTGGGGTTTCAGGGTAAATAATTAAGAGCTTTAAATTCCATAGGTGCTCAAGTAAATTAAGCTTTAGAACATCTTGATCTTATGTTGGTTTTGTTTCCTTAATACATTACAGTTTGTTTTCACCAAGATAAAAATAGAATAAGGTATCTTCATTGCAGAAGACGGTATATTTGATCCATTTGGGACTGCCAAAAAGCAACCATATCTGGAATTATTTGCCTCTGTGATTTCTGAAGGATTATAGTGCATGAAAATTGATTAGGAAATGTTATCAGAGTATGATTTAAACTTTCAATTTCTTGATAGATCTTACTGAATGCAGTACTAATATTACAGCATGTTATGAAAATTGTCTTCCATTGCTACGTGTTGTGGTTTAAAGCCCTCATGCAGTTTTGCTCCCTCACTCCCCTCTCTTTCTTCCCCCACCCCTGGGGAAATGGGAAGGAAAATCGAAAGAATGCAACTCCCACAGGTTGAGATAAGAACAGTTTAGTAACTAAGGTATAACATAAATCACTACTGCT
>JASSUY010028116.1:0-26741 GCA_032466535.1 Forpus xanthops | reverse complement strand
TGCAGTTACACAGCAATGCCTACATTATTCTGTGCAGCAATTCTCCCCAACATTTTCCTACAGACACAGCAAAACTAAACAGTATGTGATCAGTTTTCCCAATCCCACTGAGTTACTATCCACCGCCCTTCAGCTTCTATGATCCATTCAAATCTGCAGTTATCACACACACAAAAGGGGGTCACTCCCTCTTTCCCATTTCAAAACATGTACTCTCTTTCTCCTTCCCTATGCCCTCATTTACATGATCTGCTGCTTGTGTAGATTAAAACTACTCGTCACTGGGGGAAAAACAATGGCAAACTGATCAGAATTAGGATCTTCCGAGGTGGAATGTAAGGAAAAAAAATTGAAAAGTGTTTCTTACAGTGACAGTCTAATGCTGCTGACTTCCCCCTTGGAAAAAGGATCTGCACTCTGCTCAGGACTTGAAGTCATCTGCATATGAGAGATTTCTGGCCGCTCATTCATGCTCCTCTACAGTACAATGCAGACCAAATGGCAGCCTCTGTGACTTTGGTCCTATTACTCATATTCTCCACCATAATCCTTCTACCCTGTCGTTACCATGTCTTCCTGTCAGCACCCCACCCTTCCATTCAACCCCTGAGATCCAGGTCTGTCAGATGTGAACTGACTGGGGAAAGCACAAGAAGTTTATCAAAGCTGGCTCCATTAACAGAGCCTTGAACCTTGTGCCTCTGCTAACAGGTTATGTCCTACTACTTCTCTCGCAGTCTGTCTCCAGATCCCTTTTTTGCCCAGCGGACACACTATGTGTTTTACATAATCAGGCTTTTCTTACATGGTCTTCAAGATGCTATAAAACTACGTTTTCCCACCACTGATTTAAACAAGACTTAATAAGGATTAGAACTGAAACCCAAATTGGTACAATTGAGGAATTTGCACCTTTGTTTCAGCATCAGATGCATCCTCAAACATCCTCTAAATATAGTAAAAGGTTGGCCTAAATCTGCTATTGCTTCATGTATAATTCAGATACCTTTGAGTGAGTGTATGGCTTCCACCCTCCCCCCCCCATATTGTACTCTCATCACTCATGTATTGAAGTTTATGGTGACTTTACTTAGACAAACACTCTGAAACAGGGAGGAAATGTTCCAAAAATTTGTTTCTACAAATCTATAGTTTATCAGAGGGAGAGAACACGGCAGATCTGGAGATTAAAGCATTACATTATAAACACGGACTTTACAACTTCTCTAGAGCAACCACCAGTGTGATCTTCTAAACTATGTGCTTACTTCAAAGACGAGTAGATTACACAGTAATGAACAGAACCTGCACTTTCCTTATCAAGAACATTACAGGTAAGCAGGAAATGATGCTTTTGATACAGTAGGTGCAAAAGAAAACCCCAGTAGCAGATCTCTGAACTGCCACCAGCTTCTTATCAAGTGGAGATAAATGTTCCCAGAATGCCAGCACATGGAGAAAGCTACACTCCAAAGTAATGTGTCAAAACTATTGGCCATGGTATTGAAAGCCTCTAAAAGGCCATGCATTGTATTACACATTTTAGCACCACTTATTAGTTCAGAATTACACGTATTTTAAGACAAATTCAACTGAGCCAGGATTAGAGCAGGTATGGATTTTGGAGCACATTTTTTCTAACCTAATAATGACCTTCATAGATAGCAAAATCTCAGCCTAAATGAAGATGCAAAACTAGTCTTTTGACTGAATTTATCATGCCACATTTGTGGGTAAAGGGGCTCCCATTTAGTTTAGCTGCCCCACTGCAAAATAATGGCCTGTCATTAGTTATTCATCTCTCTAGTTATGCCCTTAAAAGGCTCCGAGGCAAACATGTAAAAGCAAATTGGTCTGAGTAACAACATTACTGTAAAGGACTGTGAAAGACAAGATAAGGTCATGTGATTCTAGTTTCTAGAAAACCAAGGATATCCTGACAGGATCCCGTAACAAATTTTGGGTTAAATCTTTGTGGTCCCATATGGGAAGCAGGGATATCCAGTAGTTTCCCAATCGAGTGACAGAAAACAGCGTCAAGGCTCGGAATAAGGAACCCTCCTCATAGCATTATAACTCTACTGCTAATACTACACTTCTTAAACGAAAATAAAGACGTACGGGCCTAGCAGCAGGGGAAACAAAAAGGCGAGCCTCCCCTAAAAACGTATCAGATTTTTAGTTCTGTTTCATAGCATCTCGCTGGAGACTGCCCTTACCCGGAGCAAACCCTGCGGTGAAAGGGCACAGGAGCCGCTCCCCGCATCCTGTCCTCATTCACAGGGTTGCACCGTGGCTACAACTCTCCCAAACAGACACAGAAGAGCTAGCTGGGCTGGGGCCGCAGCTCCCGGGGCACCGCCCAGTGCAGGGGGGTCCGGCCCGGTCCCGCTCCACGGACAGATCCCCGCTACTCCGACTTGCCCCCGGGGCAGCGGTACCTGCCCGGCACGACCCGGCTCGGCTCGGCGCAGCCCCTGCGGAGCCTCCCGCCACAGCCGCAGCCGGCCCGGCCCCGCCGCCTGCTCCCCTATTCCTCCCCTGCTGGGCATCATCCTCCACAGCGGCGCCTCCTCCTCTTCCTCCTCTCTCCCCCTTTATTTCGCTTCCCCCTATGTCCCCCGGCGCGTTGTTACCTTCAGTTACCGTTTTTCCGAGCAATTCCTATCTTCAAATCGCTGCCCCCACCTTCCCTAGCACACAAGCAACTCCCAGCAAAGAAAGAGAGGAGGAAAAAACAAATGAAAAAGAAAGAAAAAAAAAATATTACAAGCCTCTCTCCTCCTCCTCCTCCTGTGGGTCTGGTACTATATATCCGGCCGGGGGAGGGAGGAGCAGCGCCTCTGCTCTGCCTTTCCCTCTGCCGCTGCCTCTCGGGCGGCTGCGGCCGCGCGGACTGGGGGAGGAAGGCGGCTGCCCGCCCGGGGATGCGGACCGGCTCTTCTCCTCCGCCCTGCCTGGCTCCGCTCCGCTGCCGTGCTGCCGGGACCCGGCTAAAGGCAAGCGGCGTGTCTGCAACGGGAACCGCTAGCACGCCAGGCACACTGCGGGGGCTCCCTCTTCCCCGGCCCCCGGCAGCAGTCGGACCCCTGTGTCGTCCCCCTTCCCCGCCTCAGACCGCCCCTTCTCCCACGGTCCCCGCCGCTGCCGGCATCGCCCAGCGAGGCAAAGCCACGTTTCGCTGCCCGCTCCCTGCGCAGCCAGCCTCCGTTACCCTTGCCGCAGGGTACCCGCGCACGCCGCAGCAGCAGCTCACGGAGGACGGCAGAGGAGAGATCGAGAAAAGGCTCCCTCCCTTCGGTCTCCCTCCCTTACCAGGATGAAGGTGCTCTTCCGCCGGGGCGTGCGGCGGATCCTCAGCGCCTCTCCCCGAGCCCCTGTCCTCGGCCTCTTCCCGCTGCCTACCGCGGAGAGCCGGGGGCTGCGGAGCAAGACTGAGCTGCAGCCCCTGCCCGCGACCGGGAAGCGAAAGAGGGGCTGGGGGAGGGGAAACGGACCGAGAGCTTTCTAAACCCAAAACGAAGGGGCAGGACAAGTGGTCCCCCGGGTGTCCTGCAAGGTTATTACATCTCCTTCTCTCCAGCTTAAAGCAGATTTTTACCCCTGTGTTTAAAATGGTCAGGGAGAATGCTGTACACAGAAACGGAGCTATAAAAACGGCATGTTAAGCTAATTACATAATTTGCCTTACAAGCACTGGCAAAAAAGTGAGGCATGCAGCATACCTACTCAGCCACAAATATCTCCCTTTGCCACAAATACTAATTTTCTCACTTTGGCTGTAAGATACACCCTTAGATCTTTTCAACCCAACATGAGAATCAGCGAGATGTGACGCTTTCATAACCTGTTATTACACTAGCAGTATGCACAAGCATTAATTAATTTTACAAGGTTGCGTTTATCTAATTACTGTCTTCAGCTTATCAGTGCTGAAAAAATGTCAGCCCCAGAGAGGTTGGGTAAGATGCCCACTGATGACTGAATCAGTATCAGAGCTGTAAGGAGAACTCCACACACAAAGAGTTTAGGTGCTACACCCATAGTTGTGGTTCTCCAGCCTCTAAGTTCCTTTCCTGATAATGGCTACAGGTGTCTGCTATTTGCATGTAAGGGTTTCCTGTGTGCATGTCTGCCCGATGTCTGCGAACTAGTAGTTACAGTTTAAGATTAGATGGTCCCAAGAGCCTTCACATTTTCACCTCATTCTGGCTAGTGTCCTTACAGTACACATCCCACTACCCTTAATGTGACACCATAGTGTAGGGCTGTCAGACCAATGTGGACCATAAAGGTCAAAACTGCCCAGAAAACAAGACCATAAAATCATATAAACACAGAATGGTTTTGGTTGGAAGGGACCTTAAAAAACATCCAGTTCCCACCCCCTGACACAGGCAGGGACACCTTTCACTAGACCAGATTGCTCCAAGTCCAGTCCAACCTGGCCTTGAACATTGCCAGGGAAGGGCAGCCACAGTTTCTTTGAGTAACCTGTGCCAGTGCCTCACCACCCTCATAATGAGGAATTTCTTCCTAATGTCTAATCTAAATCTCCCCTCTTTAAGTTTAAAGCCATTCTCTTTGTCCTATGATATGTCAACGGCACTACACCTGCAGAGTTGGAGTAGGGCCAGATAGAGCTGCTTAGGGAATTCCACACAAAAAGGTGAGATGTGGAGTACATTGACTTCATCACTCATATAGGTGGAAGAAGGACTGGTGCCTTCACAAATAACTCAGTGCTATCTCAATGGACTAAAGCACTCAACAGGAGAGTGGGACCTCTGGCTTCAATTTATTTTTTCCTTTACAAGGAAAAACAGCCTAGAACTTCTTTTACAGTTGGACTTGATGACCTTAAGGGTCTTTACCAACCTAAACAATTCCATGATTCTAACAAAGCATTTCAGATTCATTAATTAGAAATGTAGCAAGAGGGAGCTTGCACAAAAAGAAACTACAGGAAGTGGTTCTTACCCAAGGAAGTCTCAGCTATTTGCAGACAGTGATGGTTGCTGGGATAATTCTGAGTAAACAGGGGTTTGGTTGCCTACATCTCATATGTATTCTTTTAACATAAATATCTGCCTTGACAGACTGGCCAGGCCTCCGTCTAAGCTGCAAAAGTCATGCCTGAACTGCCAGCTGAAGGCAAGTACTTGGCACCAAAATGGGGAATAAGCAAAGATGTGAATTAATAGAAAAGGCAGAGAGGGGTGGCTTTCTACAAAGACCATGATCTTTCAGCTTGAAAAATGACCAGAAGGGAAGTTTCTGGGAAGCACAGAATGAAAGAGAACTATTGCTAGCATTACCTTTCTAGAAAGCTTGGTAAGCATCAGTTCTTGCAGGAACTCTTTCGGGAGACATTGCATAGGACACAAAGTACATTCCCATCTACAAACGTACTGAAATTCCTTTGTGAAGTTTTGAAAAAGCGGGCAGGCTTGAAGAGTTCCAACTAAGAGCAAGTTGGGACATTAAACAGGTAGCACGTCAGAGACAGTACATGACAGCTTCCTGGAAATCTCTAGAAAACAGTCAAGGGAATCATTTGGTCAAGGAGATGAAGAAACAAGAAAGAATCATTGTAACAGTGCCAACCTGAGAGGGTTACCCTCTGAACTTATGAACTGGAGGTAGTAATTCAGCTCTAAAATATGTCAAGAGCTGGGGGAAATCTAGAGGATTGGCTGAAAAAAAAATGCCTTTTAGCTAGTAATAGTAGTATATCACAAATGCTTCAAAGGAATAAAATATGTAAACTCTCATGGGTACTCTGCCCTCAGGGAAAATTAAAGAGAGAAATTAGCCTTTACTGTTCTTTCTTGAGTAACTCTCTTAATTCTCTCATTCATTGCAGTCACTGAGCTGGAGAAAGAGCTGTTGCAAGCCTGGGACTTAGTGCATATCACAGGGATGAGACATGAGTTTGAAACCAACCTTGCCAGAGTTTGCATGCACCTAAGCTTTTGTCTAAAGCACTATGAGGAAGATGTAAAAGTAAGAAAGTTAAATTTTACATCAAACCACTATAAATGATTTGATGCAAAACTGCTTAAGAGAGGATGCCTGGTACAAGTCCATGAAGCTAGTATTGGAAGAATTGGAACAGCACTTCCCTCACTTCCTTTGACAATGTGCCCTACCTCTACATCTAATGGATTACTGAAGGGCAGAAGATCAGGAGGAGAATTCAATGTTTGAAATGCATGACTGAGTATCTTCAGAACAGACTAGCTTCAGTGCAAGCCCCCTCATCTTTTATGCATGATGAACTAAGTAACTTCACAATTGCTTCACAGAAATTAGGGAAGGTTGAGCAGCTTAATTCCTTCAAGCTCAGTCAATAAGCTTTCTGTTGCAATTGCAGATCTGTACCAGGTGCAATGATGTCTTACTGTAACCTGTTGACATAGTGTCTCATTTCAACACAGGTCAAAGCACAAACATCACCTAGTGAGAACTTGCGGTTCTTTGCCCTTCCAAAGCCAAATTTAGGAGCAAGGTTTAGACATGAAAAGTTTTGTTTCTAATAGCCTATGGATTCAAATAAAGTGCACCTCTTTGGCAGGTTTAACAGCACATACTATCTCCTCAAAAAAACAAAAAGCCAAAACCCAAGAAACTAATTTTTCCTTGAACTTAATTTACACACTTTTGCGTCATTAAAGAATTAGAGACCTCAAGAGAACTTCAACAAAGCCTTAGGAGTACAAAACCAAGGAAACACTTCATAAAGTAATAACATAAAAACCTAACAACAAACCTAAATTAATTCACAGGCCATTAGTGAAAGAATCCTATCCTAGCGGGGGTATAGGTTCATCTAACTGCAAGAGTGGAGTGCTACATTTGCTCATTTAAACAAGAAAATGAATTGTATACAGTTTCTTAAGAAATTAATTCATAGTCAAGCAACTGGCCTAGTTGCAGTTTATCTGTACTATATCTTAGTTGTGCCGGCAAAAAAGATTGCACAACAGCTGATAAGCTTAAAAGCCACTCTGTGACACTGATGTCTTTTAAGAGATGAAGAACGTCAGTGCCGTTCAAATAAACATCACTGGCAGTAACTCTGTATGGTGCCCACACTTGGTTGAACACCAAAAATCAGTTTAGTACTCATCTCAAGTCTTAAAAGGCTGGATGGAATATCTGTGACCAGCTCGTGAAAAATACTACTGCTTATTTTGAGGTTAGCCATTACCCTGAACAGGGAATTGCTATTAGCCATAAAAATGTTTCCAGCAACTTCAGAAATAATAAGCATAGATATTGGGGTTTGGTTGGTTTGCTTATTTGTTTGATGCTTTAATTATGAGTGAAGCAGCTTAGTCTGAAGAAACAGTACAAGAGCCTATAAAACCTATAAACTGGAAAAAAAAAAAACAACAAACAGTCCTTAGAGCTATCAACTACCAGAAATCTAAGGGAATCTAAGGTTAAAGGTTAATTTTAATACTACTGTTTGTATTTTCTAATAGTAATTGTTCAAGTGTCTGACTGTTCAAATTTCTGTTATCCCTGCTTTTCAGCTGCACTTAACAGTCTTCAACCTGCTTGTAAGCTTGCCTTATTTTAACAGAGAAAAATACTTCTATTGAAAGCTTGAGGAAATCTAGTTGGATTGTTCTGAAAAGCATGTATACTCTCAGATATGAGTACTTCACAGACTGAATTAGGTGTTATGGACATGGACCTCAAAAAGTAGAAATTGGGGTCTTCGTCCTTAGTTTATCAGGAAGATCTGATGCCCTTTACATCAAACAAGGAAGTATTAACATTTGCATTCCTACTCAATAATGTCTATGTGAATCCTATTTGTTACATCTGAGTTTGTCCCGGTTCTCCTATCTGAGACCAGAACTGAACACAGGAGGCCTCAACTTTAACAAGAGCATCATCAAGGTGAGAAATGTAAATTACTTTTCTTCCCAAGTTCAGCTACATTGAGGATATGAAGGCAGGTCTCGGGTTCAAAGACTTCTCCATCTCCTGGCTTTAGCCGTGGTACTGACTAGCATGCCTAGTTTACTGCGAACTTGAGAATAACCACTTTGGCTTTTGACCCATAGACAGAAAAATGGTTTGCTTTATGTGGGTAAAGATATGTTCTAGTTTCTCCTTAAGTCACGCTTACAGGTAAAACGATGCTGTCTTGTGTAAGATTCAGTTGCTATCTAAGCAAACAGTAATGACATTAGGGAAGAGCTTGAAATGTTGCACACTTTCTGGGTTTCACAACTATCTTGCAGAGAGATTCACTGTCTGCTAGTTAGTAGATGGGAAATCTGGAGTTCATATCATATCCAGCAGCCCAAAACAAAGCAGCTCTTCATTCTCCTGTGGCACACTGCTAGCAAAGGCTCTCTTAACTAGGATGAAGCTCTAGTCAAAGAATATCTCAAGAGGTGTAAGAGAATTCAGGAGGACAAAGATCAGATCAAAACTTTCTCCTTATTAAATAGACACAAGCTGATACAGTTCCATCTCCTCATTATGTTCATGGCACAAACCTCTAGGCAAGAAAGAAACCCACACAACTCTAAAATTTCATGGCAAGTGTGAAACACCCTTCACTCTTTCTCCAAGCAAATAGAAAATATACATTGTAATAACATTTCTGGTTTTATATTTGCTTGAGAAATTAAGCCTTATCAGTGATGAATATGTTTGATTTCACAAGGATTGATGCATAACATTTTAAATAAATTCTTTTCCTAAGGGTATTTGATGCTTGATTTTGTGGCCTCTTTTAGTTAAAAGGGCTTGTTTAACATAATCAAACTTATGCAATGAGCGCTATTGCAAAAATACCTTTTAAGAACATTCTGTGTTGGTCTTTACATATGCTTCCATCAAGACAAGCTTCAATGACACCTTCCTCTCTCATGTCAAAATGATATTCTTTAAGGTCTCTTGAGTAAACCAGAACATGGAGAATAACTCAGAGATAGGGGCAAGTCCAGCCACTGCTCCTGAAGTATCTCCGTGTGTGTCAGGGTGTCCATTCCCTTTTTAGGCCAACACCTTACCTGATGCTAATTTATACAGCTCTGCCAATTGCCTTTTACTGGTGTAATAGAGTGGGAAGGAAGAAAGGCATCTGGCAAGATAAAAACATGAATTATAGAGACTGCTGCTGTCATAATCATACAGTTACTAAAGCAAAACTTTCACCTGCAGGAGCACCCAGGAGATGCTAAGCACAATGCACACG
Source organism: Forpus xanthops (assembly GCA_032466535.1). NCBI lineage: Eukaryota > Metazoa > Chordata > Aves > Psittaciformes > Psittacidae > Forpus > Forpus xanthops. The sequence continues at coordinate 17,515 of JASSUY010028116.1, read as the reverse complement.
TGCAGCCTGTCATGTACACAGGGTTCAGCGTGGGCTTACTAGGTTCATGACTGAGCTTTCCCAGCTGGCTCTGGAGAATTTCTTCAACCAGTTGTTTAAAAGGACATGCCTGAAATACTTATTTCAAACTCAGTTTTCTAGTCACAGAATTATAGATTGGTTTGAGTTGGAAGGGACCTTAAAGATCATGTAGTTCCAAACCCATATTTTTGTTATACATTTTATATTTTCCCATATATTTTATGTTGTATCTTATATATATTAAAAAAATCAGTCTTACTAGGAAATACATCCTATTCATAGCAATCACATTTCCACCTTTAAGACCTAAATCAGTAAGTCTATTCTGAAGGTAGTCTTATTCCTTTGTATTTTTAGTAGCTGGTCTGATAACTGACATGGTGAAACTTGTAACAAATGCAGGTTATGACTGATGTAAATCACAAAGTTTATCACTTACTTAGAAAACTACAGCATCTCAAGTATACTGCCTTATTCTGAAATTGTATTTCTGTCTACAGTAAAGAACACCAAGAGAGTATGTTAATGTCTCAGGTAGGGTGGATCCACATGCATTATCCAGATGCTTATCAGCTTCAGAAGCAATAATAAACTGTCTAAATTCTTGTGGGAATGTATAAGAATGTGTGTTATGTGTATTTTCAGATTAAGATGGACAAGGATGAATAGCAAGAGAACAGTAAGCAGACAAAACATCTGAAGAAGACTGCAAGAACTTTGATACACTAGGAATCTCATGGCGCAGGTTCTCAAAACTCTTGAGCATCATTTTTGTTGTTCTAATTTTATTAACAGATAAGCTTTCTTTGGCTCCTTCCCAGACCTCAGTGTTTTTCTGAATTCTTGCCAATGAAAGCAGTTCAATCTTTGTGAGGTACTCCAAGCAAAGCAATCACTTTCTATTAAGCATTCAGAGGGGAAGACAAATACAACAGAAACATGCAGAATTAATTAACCTTGGTTTTTCCCCCAGAAATTTCTACCTGCAGCTTTAAAAATTTGCAGCTTGACCTATGATATTTATGCTGTTTTGAGATATGAGTTGCCTCGTTATCACTGCAATGCAGGATGGGAACTTCTGAGAGGAGCTGATTTTAGGCAATATATAATTCCACCCTTATCTTTCACTTGCATTTTGACAATATACTGCTTATTCAGATGAAGATCCTGATCCACAGCTAGCAGCATCACCTGTTCTGAGAATATATGTATAAGACAGGCTGCAGAGTAGCACAGAGATAGTTTAGCTTTCATGGAAAACCTAACTGTGGGTGGAGGCCTATGGGAATTAAAAGAAATAAAAAAAATTAAAATCCAGTAACTACTAAGTTTATTCTAAGCCCTGTGTGATAATGCCAGGAAATCATGTCTTTACAAAATAATTTTAACCAGACACTCATTTCTACTTACGGCTGTATAGCTTCATTGATCTGAGGGACTGGATTGAAATTTCTTTTGCATACTGCTTGTTTAACAACCAAATGTTAAATGAACACCTGTCATTTCTATGGCTTCTAGTACACTGTTCTGAAATACCTGACTTAGCAAGTCAGCTTGCCCTCTAATCTCTTCTCCACTATGGCTGGTATACCATCTGCAACTTTTGTAAGACCCACAGTTGCAACATGGGCAGTGTACGCGCACATTGCACACAACTATCCTCCCATACAGATTTAGAGTGCTGTTAATACCATTTTTATTAGCTCAGAGTCGTGAACTGTGTTGTTGAGTGATGGTGCAAGTGAAGCAAAATAAAGCGCATAAAACTTGACTCTGGACTTGTTCACCTGAATTTCTCTTTGCTGCTGCCCTTGTGGGACACTGGAGGCACACAGTGTTGCCAGCGTAGTCTTCTTTCAAGGCTGTGGGGACTCCTGACAACTTGTCCTCACACAAACACTGGCTGGGTTGTAGGTGTGCTCCAGTTCTGCTGATGTAACAGCAGTCACACCAATGCACAGCCCTTCTTTCCTACCCACATACTCAGCATTACACTCCATCCTACCTTTACAGCTGGACTTGATGATCTTAAAAGTCTTTTCCACAGCAAATGATTCTATGATTCTATGATTCTGTAACATGAAGAAGTGCATGAAGAAAAATGGAATGTAATGAAAGATGGTTTTTGAATCATCTATTAGACAAATCCTAAAATTCTGATTCATGGAGTATAGACATCTGAAAAGTAATGAGTCAAACTCCAAACAAAATATTAATTGGCACATACTACAAACAACTTGTATACAATTATTTGATACATTTAGCTTTTTGTTTGTTTTGCTTGGGGGAGGAAGGAAACTAACTGACTAATGCTGCTTTTATTTTCTTAACACAAGGAATACACATTTTGCGGTTTCACTTTTTTTTAGCCTTCACCCAAGGCACAGGTGAAGATTAGGAACTCTGAGAAGAAACTTAAAAATTAAGCCTACAATTAATGTTTGAAAGTGTGAAGATTATATTAACAAGTCTTACCACCTGTCAGCCTGAATGAATGTAATTCAAACTTAGTGTCTATGATGAAGGAAAATCATAGCTATGTAATGGAAAGCTGCTAAGAGACTTTGGACAGGTTAATTTCTTAAATAACAGTAATCTAACCCACTTACAACTTCCTAATGTGGTCACAACACCCGAGGAAATAGCAAGTAAAAAAAAGGCGAATGTTGATATTTTAAAAGAATCCTACTAGTGCAAGAACTACAGTGAACAAAATTTTAAAGGTGAAAAGGTTTCAAGGAAAACCAAAATTTGAGAATGTCAGACTAAGATACCATGATGCATTCTTGCTGCCCACACTATTTCTGATACGAGCCAGGATGCCACTAGCCTTCTTGGCCACCTGGCCCCACTGTTGGCTCATACTCAGGAGGCTGTTGACCAGTGCCTCCAGGTCCTTTTCTGATGGGCAGCTTTCCAGCCACTCTTCCCCAAGCCTGTAGTGTTGCATGGGGTTGTAGTGACACAAGTGCAGGACCCAGCACTTTGCCTTGCTGAACCTCATACCATTAATCACAGCTCAGCAATCTAGCTTGTCCAGGTTCCTCTGCAGAGCCTTCCTATCCTCCAGCAGATCAATACACCACCCAACTTGATATTGTCCACAGATTTACTGAGGGTGCACTCTATCCTCTCATCCAGATCATCAGTGAAGATGTTAAACAATACTGACCCTAACACTGAGCCCTGAGGGCCACCGCTAGTGACTGATAAGCTAGATTTGACAACATTCATAGCTCCTTGGGCTCAGCAATCCAACCAGTGTTGACCCCATGAAGGATACATCCATCCAGGCCATGAGCAGCTAGTTTCTCTAGGGGAATGCTGTGGGAGACAGTGTCAAATGCTTTGCTAAAGTCCAAATAGACAGTGTCCATAGCCTCTGTCCACAGAGTAGTGAAATACCACTACTCTGATCATGTTTTCACTTACCCAGTGAGGTGGGTTAGCCCTGAGGGGGGCTCTCACTTCTGGCTCCAACCCCAACCCACTCTGGGGACAGCGGTAGGTAGGGAGTTTGAATGGAGCAGTCCACTTGTCAAAGAGTAACACAGGTGTTCTAAGGTGAGCTCAGGGAGGATGGAAACCTCCTGTGGAGCAGAAGGGCAAAAGCTTGCTTTATCTTGATTTTCAGTACAAATACAGATTGTGAAAGCAGGCAGTGACAGGAAAGTTACCACAGGGATAACCGGCTTGTGGCAGCCAAGAATTCGTATCAACATTGCTTTTTAATCCTTCAATGCCAGATCTTCCTATCATTGTGACGCAGAATTCACCAAGTGTTGGATTGCTCACCCACTTACAGGGAACATCAGCCGGGATTAGGCTGTCATGAGACAGGTTCATTTTACCCTACAGATGACGTGTTGTTGCAATAGTAATGCTCCTCAGTAAGACAGGAATCACAGGTTCAGACCCCTGGTGTGTGCACTTGGCTGAGAAGCCACTGGCATGAGGCTACCATCTGAGGGCTTATGACTGACCGCCTCTAAATCAGAATCCCACCTAGACATAGTGATACTGCAGTGATACTGCAGTGCTGCTGGTGCCTTGGTGGACTTCCAATAGCTGGCTACCTGTCACATACTGCAAGATCATGGGGAATCCAACACAAAATCATTAGTAGATGCCCTGACTGTGGGTCATGATTTCGTGTGTAGCAGAGCAGCTCCTTCAATGTCATCTATGGAGAATCAGCCCTCAACACAAGCTTTTTTTTTTTCTACACCTGGGTTGGAGCAATCCCAGGCACAGCTATAGGTTGGGCAGAGAAGAGATCCAGAGCAGCCCTGCAGAGAAGGCCTTGGGGGTGTTGGTCAATGAAAAAATGAACATGAGCTGGCAGTGTGCACTTGCAGCCCACAAAGCCAACCGTATCCTGGGCTGCATCAAAAGGAGTGTGACCAGCAGATCGAGGGAGGTGATCCTGCTCCTCTACTCTGCTCTCATGAGGCCTCACTTGGAGTATTGTGTACAGTTCTGGTGTCGCCAACAGAAGGACACAGATTTGTTGGAGCCAGTCCAGAGGAGGTCATGAGGATGATCAGTGGGCTGGACCACCTCCTGTATGAAGACAGGGTGAGAAATTTGGGGCTGTTTCACCTGGAGAACAGAAGGTTGCGTGGAGACCTCCTAGCAGCCTTCCAGTATCTGAAGGGGGCCTATAGGGATGCTGGGGAGGGACTCTTCATTAGTAACTGTAGCAACAGGACAAGGGAAAACTTAAATAAGTGAACTTTAACAAGGGAAGTTTAGGTTAGATGTAAGGAAGAAGTTCTTTACTGTGACGGTGGTTAGGCACTGGAATGGGCTGCCCAGGAAAGCTGTGAATACTCCATCCCTGGTAGTGTTCAAGGCCGGGTTGGACAGAGCCTTGGATGACATGGTTTAGTGTGAGGTGCCCCTGTGTATGGCAGGGGGGTTGAAACTAGATGATCTTAAGGTCCTTTCCAGCCCTAACTATTCTATGATTCTAGGATTTCCCTCATCAACCAGGTGGGTCATCATAAAAGCAGATCAGGTTGGGCAAGCAGGACCTGCCCTTCATGAATCCATGCTGACTGGGCCTGGCTTTCCTGCATGTGCTGTGTGATTGAATGCAAGTGTAGTGAGGCTGATGCTGGGACTTGAAAATGGGGATGAGTTACTGCAGCCTTGCCTGCCACTAGGGAAGAAAACATCTTTAGTATGAACATCTTGGGGTCTTCTTCATAATGCACACAAGTCCCAAGGCATTCACTTGACCATTCTGTGGGCATCAAAAGCAGGTCAGACCTTCTCTTAACTCTAAACCATCTTCAGGTCCAAGGGTTCAAAATCTGTCTGCAGGGGCTAGTTACTGGTAAGTCATTTGCGTGCTTTATTCTCAATACAGTGCTCTTTGTCACTCCTTTTATTGTTGTTTTTTGTTTAATTAGGCAAGTGGAAGTAAACAGAATTCTTGAAGACCTTCTGAGAGAATCATAGGTTCATGAGAATCAGAGCCCTGGAAAACTGCCACTTGAGTAACAGAGCATGTGCTAACACCAGACTGCAAAGAGCAGAGGTGAAAATCCTGCTCACATTCTGGAGCTAACTCCTTATGCATCACCTCTGTGAAATGGACATCCATTCCTGTGCAAATGGTGCCTGGCGGGCATAGAGTTAGTGAAGCTATGAGATACAAGGTCACACTTCACAAGAAAACTGGAGAGAGGGAACTTCTTGAAAGCAACTTTGACTCAGAGACTGGCAGGGCATCCGTCTATCCATAATGAGTGACTGCTCTTCATCGCTTGTGGGTTTGGGGTTTTTCCCCTTTTTGCTTCTTAAGCTGTCAGTACCTCAACCCACAGTGTTATTTTCCCTCCATTTTTGCCCTTCACTTCTCTCCTCATCCTGCTAGGAGGGGAGTGTGTGAGCAGCTGGATGGGGCTTACCTGCCAGCGAGGGTCAACCTCCACAACATGACAGACAGCTGCCTCTGAAATTGATGCAGAATAGTTTGGAGAACATCTGAGCCAAAGCACTAGTAAGAGGATGAATGATAAAAAAAGTCTTAAATGTAAATAATTTATTCATGAACATTTATTTGAAAAATAAGCGCTTCAGTCCTGAAAAAAATGAGAAACTTGCAAAATTTTCAAAATGAAATAATACTAAAAGAATTAGAAATGAGAAAATGCTAAAAAAGCCTACTGAACTTCTTAAAAACTGTCTAAAAGAGAAACTGCATGAAAATGAAATAATCTTGATGAAATAAGTAAATCTTCACTATATCTGCTCTGTAGTTAGTTCAATAATCACAGCCAATGTCTTTTCATAAAACCAGTTGTTCTGTTGTAAAGTGCCTAGCCTTGTTGAATTAGATCTTTCTTCTTCAGGGAAGATGTAAAACGTCTATCCTGCTGGTCCATAAGTCTGCAGATCTCCATGTGAATAATACATCCACAGTGTCCTGTTTTGCTTGTACGTGAAACCACTGAAACTGCTGGCATATTTGGAAATATGGTTGGCATATGACTGGTTGGCAACTTTTGTCCAGGTGCTGGCATAGTCACCTTTCTCTGGGATGTCACTGCCATACTGGGGAAGACAGTGGCTTTTCCTGATAACAGAGTTACTTAGAAAGCTCTGAGGATGGAAACATTTTTTCTCAGTCTCTTTTGCCTACACTCGGCTCATCCTAGGGCAATCCAGTGATCTTGGACCAGATCTCAGGAAGAAAGGCTTGCTGAATGTCATTGTGGATCAGAGGCAAGAACATGTCTTTCACCCACACATAGGTATCTTCCAGCTTATCTGCACCCAAGAATTGCAGAGAACTGGTGATGTGTGAGCCGGTCATAGATTACACTGCTGGCAGAATTTTTGGCAGAATTCTTGGCAGAACAGGCAAAATTTAATAGCGGTATTAAAAAGACAAGGTGACTGATGAAGCTGTTGGTGAAAATAAATGCCTTGATTTTTTTTTCCCTTTTCAGCATGTTTGCAGTCTCACCAGCTTCCAGAGCCTTGTACTGCTTGTACAAGCCTTGCCCTACTTGTATAAGGCTTTGACTGACTTCAGCGAGTTTCAAGTGCTCCTCTTTCATCTCATCTGTACTCATTGTTTCTCCAGCCAACATAACACTTGCCCTGAGTTGACCGTGGGATGTCTTCACAGTGTTTTGGGCTAGTTTTACTCACTGCTGAGAAAAAACTGATTTTTAGAATTGAAAGGAGAAACAAGTGCTCAATAAAGGAGGCTGCAGATGCAGCCACTCTAGTGAAGTCTGATGGCTGTAAGGCAAACCATATAGCACAATGAAAAAGTACGATAGCCCAGTTACAGCTGTAAAGACTGCCCATGAGATGTAGACACACAACCAAGGGAAAACAATGGATGTTGTCTTGCAAAGGAGCATAGAGTCAGTTCCTAGTGGTTTCCTTTCTTCCTGAGAGTTACTCCCTGCTTCTGCACAGTTCTCACAAAAATTGCAACATGATGGTGGCCTTCTCTGGCAGGCTTCAGCTGCTGGAGGGGAACTTGCAGTTATCGCCTGCTCTCCTGTTCCAATTACATTTGCACCTGTTGTGGTTTAAGCTGTAAATCACGCAGTTTGCTCACTGACTACCCCCTCTTTTCTTCCCCCCCACTCGGGGGGAGGGGGGGAATGGGGAGAAGAATCAAAAGAATGTAACTCTCACGGGTTGAGATAAGAGCAGTCCAGTAACTAAGGTATAACACAAATCACTACTGCTACCACCAATAATAATGACCAGGGAAATACAGGGGAGGAGGATACAACTGCTCACCACCCATCGACCAAGCTGTGAACTTACTCTTCCGGGTTCCTCTCCCCAGTTTTTGCATCCTGATCATGATGTGCTGTGGTATGGAATACCTCTTTGGTCAGTTTGGGTCAGGTGTCCTGTTTCTGCTTCCTCCTGGCTTCTCCTCCTCCCTGGCAGAGCATGAGGCTCAGAAAGTCCTTGGTCAAACCAAACATTCTAAGCTTTAACTAAAAACACTGGTGTTATCAGCACTGTTCCCAGGTCGAAAGTCAAACACACAGCGCTGCACCAGCTACTAAGAAGGAGAAAAATGACTGCTACTGCTGAACCAAGGACAGCACATCTTTCAGGAACAGTGCAATTCCTCCAGTTTTGGGGAGCTCCCTTGCTTCCTGTCCTCTTGGAACGTGGTGTGCTTTGTGCATTGTTGGCACCAGGAAGGTTCTCCAAAGGACTAATGTTCCTTGATTGTTCTGAGTGGAACAATTTTTGCAAGCACTCCTTCCAGTTCTTAAGATTTCCAGACAGGAAGAGTGAGTTTTTCTTTGGGTCTTGATGAACCACACCTTGAAAAGGACGTTCCTTCTTGGAATACTTAAAAAAGGCAATTATCATCATTCCCAGAGGCATAGTAAACAAAGCATGTTCAATTTCTAGTTATACTGATCTCAAATACCTCAAGTGGACTTGAGGTTCTTCAGTCTTCATAGCATTAGAGAACATGATGTCAACAAGCAGGTTTAAGAACAGCATCGCAAAACATGAAGAAAACTTTTAGAACCTGTTGAACATGTCAGTGAGAATAGGAGCAAAAATGAAGAGCCTCAGATAGCCCTCTGCCAGGCTACTGGCAAGTTTAATCAAAAAATAGTTGATTCTGGGCAGCAGTGTCTTGGAGTTTGTCACAGAAAATGTCCTTTCCATTAAGAACCACCCTTTTTGAGTGCAAGCCATTTCCTGCACATAAAGAATCAGGTCTTCCTAGTGGACCTATTCTCAACTTTGGCTCTGCTTAAAAACCACCTTGGAGATGGGCACTTGTTATTGTGCCAGACCCTGAGGGAACAAACGTCTCCTAAGTCTTCCTTAGCATTTAATAGAAAGCAGTTGGTGCTTCCTTTTTGTAATGATGGAAAATGTGGCTGCCATAAACAATGGACGCCCCTCATGCCATTCTGGCTGATGAGCTGAAGAAAGACATCGCTGTGGTTCCAGGTCCCCAGAGACTGCCTGCGTATAAAGTGACCGAAAAGCTCGCTTTGTCAAAGGGGTTGTTGTCCAGCAGAACTACAATCTTGTTTTTGCTGTGCCTTTCATCTTTATTCTTTCTCATGGCCCAGAAGGGACAAAAGAAAGTAGATGGCAAAAATAAAGAGCACTGCTAAGAGTGTCACTGGGTTTTTAGGGATGTCTGCCATCAGGGCTTTTCCCCAGTCTATTGTGTTGGGGATAACAATTGCTTTGGCTGTCAGGAACCTGATGTCAAATGTGGATGAGTTTGATTCAGCGTGGACTGACAGGCTTCTGTGACGCCGCTTCATATTGCGGACACCATGCATCTTCTGCCAGTTGGCAGTGGAGCCAAGCCTGCATGTGTCTTCTCTCCACAGACTTTGAATGCCTTCCAGAAATTTGCACTAGTGACTAGTAACGTATATGGTCACCAGTGGCTGGCTTCGATACCTTTGGACACTGAGTGTTGGCAGGACAACAGAAGTGTTCTGAGTGCTGGTTCCTATTCTTTGAGCTGTGACTATCAGGAGTGACTCTGGGAGGCAGATAATATAGAACACCTTGATGTTAAAGTCAGCGCTGGCTGTCTCAGTTTTGCTTCCAACCATCGACGTATTGTGAGAATCAACAAACGATGCTATGGGATGAGCACCAGTCAGGAACTGAACGCATATGCTCTTGATGTTTCTGTTGACTTCAAAACTAAATCCTCCAGTTGTGCAAGCTTGTGTCACACTGCTTTCACTGGATGACATGTCTTTCCCAAGCTGACTTTGGTGTTTCTGTAGTCTGGCACCTCTTTAGTGAAGAATCAAGGAAACATGATTCCCTTTGGTCTTTCCCATGAATCCAAATTGTAGGATGCAGAGCCATTAAGAATCCCATTACCCTGGGGGTATACCCAATGCCACAAAAACAAGTATTTGGGGGCCAGTAATCTCCATGAAGCACATCTGTTGGCAGCACTAAGGCCCACCTTGGTGACGCGGAGCTCAGAACCTGTACAGTAAGAGACCCTTGCCCATAGAGACTCCTACTCACGTAACATGCATAGTGAAATAAATCTACACTGTGTCTTTAACAGATGAGAGAATGTAGGAGCCAATGATTGTAGATTGCTGACCAATCACTGCAAAAGTAGGGGTTTACTGCCTTGTAAATTGTTCATAAATGTATGGAAGAAGCCGGCATTGCATGGGGTGTACTTGCTTTGTGGAAATGTACCACTGAGCACCCTGCGCAGAATGAACAGTGTCTCCTCTCTAAACAGACTTGGAGTGTGCCTCAAGAGTTCCCTTCCAAACAGTCAGCATTCCTAGTTCACTTGGTCAGTCCTTACAGGGCATTGCAGGGTTACCTGCGTGCAAGTGCAGTTTTACAAGACAGAAGTCCACCTTTCCCCAGGCCCTGGAACAGGATTTTATGGTCCACAGTTGATGACCTCCAAAGGAACATCATAACAAAGTCATATGCATATAAATGCAATGCAGTATTGTGAAGCTCTATTTTCAATTGCCGGCTGGCACACTGCTAACTCATCCATCCGGCCTTTTCCTATTCCTTATGCTCTGAGTGGGAGGGATTTATCACCATTTTCAGATGCCAGGCCACTTCTGCTCTTATGTTAGCCTGTGCTCAGCCACAGTCGAGGTCTGTTTTGGCGCCAGTAACCTACACTAAACACATTCATCAGCAGCATCCCACCTCCCCAACACCCCCGAGAAACGGGGGCTCAGGATAAGCTGCTACCAAAAGGCCGAGCGGTGTCCTGTGCCCTCCCCGCTACCGCGCTGGGCCCAGTCCTCTTCTTTGCTTCGGGGTGTGAGGAGCAGAGCAGCCGAGCCTCAGCTTCGAGGCTGATGGCACCTCAGAGGGGCTGCAGGGTCTGACGGAGGTGGGACGGGAGCCGCTCTCCCGGCTGGGCCCTGCCGCAGGGGCCGCTCTGCCTGTGCCTCTGCTCCTGCCGGAGTGCGCCCTTCCGGAGAAGGACAAGAGGGAGCGATGTCCCTCCATGTGAGCTTTGGGGAGGCCATGAGCCCGCCCCAGAGGCTGGTGGGAAGATGAAAGCCCGGGGGAATCGCTGGCTCTGCGACGGTAGAGCAGCGGAGCCTGCTGGGGCTGACGGGAGAGGGCGGAGAGGCCTCTGTTGGAGAGACCCTGTTTTCCTCAACCCGCCATGATTGGCACCTGGGGTGCATTCATGGAGTCAACTGGGTTGGAAAAGACCTTTAACATCCAACCATTACCCCAGCACTGCCAAGCCCACCAGTAAACCATGAGGGCCACATCTACATGATTTGTGAACACTTCCAGGCACCGTGATTCCACCACTGCCCTGGGCAGCCTGTTCCAATGCCTGAGCACCCTTTCAGTGAAGAAATGTTTCCTAATAGTGAGTCTAAACCTGCCATTGTGCGGACTGAGGCCTCTTGTTCTGTCACTGAGGAGAAGAGAGCGACCCCCTCCTCACTACAAACTCATTTCAGGTAGTTGCAGAGAGTGATAAGGTCCCCCCTGAACCTTCTGTTTTCCAGACTAAACATCTCCAGTTCCCTCAGCAGTTCCTCATCAGACTTGTGCTCGAGACCCTTCACCATCTTTGCGGTCCTTCTCTGGATCCACTCCAGCACCTTAATTTTTCTCTTGTGGTGTGGGGCCCAGTACTCAATGTGCAACCCCACCAGTGCCCAGTACAGGGGAATGACCACTGCCCTGGCCCTGCTGGCCACACCAGTGCTGATACAGGCCAGGATGCCATTGGCCTTGGATGCCTGGGCACAAGCTGGCTCATGTTCAGCTCCACCAGTCAGCACCTCGAGGTCCTCCTCCACTGAACAGCTTTCCAGCCACTCTTCCCAAGCCTGTAGCATTGCATGGGGTTGTTGTGGCCCAAGTGCAGGACCTGGCTTTTAGATCATCCCCCTGTACTTGGAACTGGTGAGGTACTGGTGGTACGAAGAGAGGAAAGGGCCTCAAGCTGCACCAGGGGAGGTTTAGATTGGATATTAGGAAAAATTTGTTCACCGGAAGGGTTGTCAGACATTATAACAGGTTACTCAGGGAAGTGGTTGAGTCACTGGAGGTGTATTTAGAAGATGTGTAGATGTGGCATTCAGTGACATGATTTATTGGTGGATTTTGGTTAATGGCTGGACTTGATGCCCTGGCTAATGGTTGGATATGATGCTCTTATAGACTTTTTCAAAATTAAACGATTCTGTTACTCTGTGGTTTTAAATCATCTGCTGGTTTTCACAAATTCATCACTGAATACTGAATAACCAGCAGTGACATGGCATAGCACTTAAAAGAATTAACAAAGTGCCTCATGTTTTCAGGTCAAGTTGCGCCTAAACAAATAGTGCTCTGCTTGTCTGAAGTGCCTTACATCACAAAATGTCAAGCTACTTTGCATGGAGTGATTGATGCCAATCAGAAATCGGTTCCTTGCCACATGGGCCTTAACCCAGCATTTTTAAGCATAGACCTTACCATGTTCGTACTGTAATTTTTCAGTTTTTAATAGGAGTCCAAAGGTGGAATTGGTTATTTTCTGATCATCTGATCTGTAGGCCTCCAGGTGACACACATGTAAATAGTTTTGTACTATAGCATATTTTTTATTATTTCTGTGAATTATTTTAGTCTTTAGACCAAACAGTATGATCTGGAAATCAGATTAATACTGCACAGAAATACGAGCTGACAACATTCCAATATATCCCGTGTTTCAGAAATGAAACTGAGTTTCAGGAATCTTACAGAAGCCAAGGTAAAAGCAGTTCTGGGGTATGCACTTATAAGACTTTTTCATTATATTAGATTTTCCCATTCCTGAATACAGATATATATTACAGGAATAAAGTTACTGTGAGAGGACACCTAGTGGTATTTTGCAGAAAAGCAGAGACATAAGATTTTCTAGAGGCACTTAATTCTTTATATCACGTTATCCATTATTTCCTTTTTATGTCTAGATTATGATATGGAGTACCAGATATTCCTTGAGCATATTAAAGAAAGTATCAGATACCTTGTCAATTAAGCAAAAGAAAGCACAATCCCAGTTTATTTATGTAATTCCTACAGAATACTGTGTAATTCTATCCGCTGCTTTAGGGATGAAGCATTATTCCATGACAAAAGGGCTTAGTGTGTGAGGCCACTGGGCACTGGCAAGCAAGACCGAACCCAGTCATGAAAAAGCCACATAGAGCAAAGGCAAGATAGTCTAACCCTCTGCAAGCTACTGTGTGTGCTTCGTAGTCCCAGATTTGGAAGAGCAACAGCAATGAAGCTGAAGGCAAGTGTGCAGCAGTGCCATATTTAGACAAGGAAGTCTTTGTCCATGATGGAGCTATCACCTGCTTCTTGTGAATAGGTAAGCTAGATGAACATCCCAGAGAATCAAATAAAGGGAGCCAACAGCAAGGTGCTAGCACAAGCGAATAGTCTGATAAGCATACTGGCATCAAATCTGTGAGAACTAGCAGGCCATGCAAGGTGGTTTGAAAGCCTCTTCTTAGCTATTTGTAATATTTTTAATGCTGTTACAAAACCGGATACAAACAAAAGCAGATACTAGCACAAAGGACAGTTAAAATGGATTGCAGAAAGATCAGATATAGCAGATATCTTGCTTGAAGCTTGCCAAGAAAGAAGAATCAGGTGGAAGTACTGGGGAGCAAGTCAGTAGGAGCACGGTTCAGGAGCTGACTGCTGTTGCATGTTTGAAGTACTTCTACTAGCAAACATGCAAGTAAGTATTGAAGAAACCCAGATCCATATCAGAAATATGGACTCCTATTACAATTTCTTATACAAAAGTATACCAGTATTTAACATGTTCTTTACTCTGGTTTCCTGGTTCTCATATCGGTGTCTCATTTGGTATTATTAATTTCTTACATGTGCAAATGTTTTGTCTTCTTGCAGTTTGACAGCAGTTTCCTCTTTGAGATATTTTACTGTTCCAGGCATTTCTTGCTCATGTAGTCCTTGCCATAAAGTGTCTTGGCATGAGTAGGGAGTTTAAGCATTTCAGTAAAAGGTTTCAAGGTGTGACAAACTCTTAGTAAACTACTAGAAGCAAGGTTAAACACAAATTATCTGGTAAATATTAGGAATTGCTAGGCTCCAAACACCAATAAAAATCCAGAACAAATGATTTTTCCATTATCTACAATACAGGTGTTCACCTATTCCTAACTGTTAGCCCCCTTTTGAGAAGCACAGGCTCTATAATCTTGGCAAGCTTAGAAAAAAATGTTTTTGTTCCAAGCTATAGAAAAGCATCCCATGCAAGAAAAAATCATAGAATCATAGAATAGTTAGGGTTGCAAAAAACCTTAAGATCATTTAGTTCCAACACCCCTCCATGATCAGGGACACTTCCCACTAAACCATGTCACACAAGGCTATGTCCAACCCAGCCTTGAACACTGCCAGGGACGGAGCATTCACAACTTCCCTGGGCAACCCATTCCAGTGCTTCACCACCCTTACAGTAAAGAATTTCTTCCTCAGATCCAGTCTAAACTTCCCCTGTTTAAGTTTGAATCCTCCAATCCCCATGTATTTCTTCTTTTCTTTACACTCATCCCTGTGCTGCAGCCAAAATTGCCCTTCCACAATTCAGCATTTCAAGTTTTCTGGTCCCTGGCTGAGGGCAGTTAGAGTGTCTGAACAGGCTGATATTCAGTTATTGGAGAAAAGGAAAAAAACAAAGAAGAGGAGATACAGGGAACTCACCAGCTTCTTCACAGCTGTGTGAGAGGAAATTGGCATTGCCCTGGACATCATTTAGAATTAGAACAGGGAACTCATGCCAGGGGGTTGGGAAATCCATATCTGAACACGTGTGAAACTTGACTGGATGCATGTATCTGAAATTTCCCTGTAGCAAAAAGGAAGAGTGCCTTTGCCTTACTCAGAGCTGTGCAGCTCTTCAGACACATCTCTAGTTGCCTATCACATTCTTGCAGATGCAAGTGCTAAAGCAAAATCCTTATGAAAAAAAGAACTGAACCATAAGGCTTATTGCCTGGCTCAAGTCTGCCGTTCTTGCTGTGAGGATGCTCCACTCTAAACTCTTGCTTTGAAAAATAATTAATGAGGCACTTTATACAAAGTCTGACCGTAAAGTAAAACTTCTGAGGAGGAGAAGGAATTGGGAAGAGCATCCTAAATTGAAGTAGAGTGTGGTCCAGCCAGCTCACCAAACCTACTGCTCATGTTGAGGCTGGAGGCTGTAAGATTTAGACCTTGCTTATCTGTCTTGCATGTTTTAGTCTGATGTATTTCCAGGGTAATAGCTGCTTGTTCAAACAGGAAGCTGCCTGAATCACTGATTTTGTAGACTGAATAAGCAGCACATTTTTTAGGTGGCTTTGTAAAGTTTATGTGGGTTCTACTGGGAGTTAGGGAGCTTTGTGGGTTTTGTGTTTTTTGTTTTTTTTTTTTTTCTCCAAAAATGATGCTGGAGCATCCCCAGTGAAAAGGGAAGGGGAATACATGCTTTTTGTCAGTAGAACTGTCTATCCGTATCTTGAATGGGATCGCGTTGGTCATGGAGGTTGTGACACAAGAAGCTCAAAGGTGCTTCCTCATACATCGCACATGCTGAGACTGCAGCCAGCAATATTCTCCAAACTTTGTGCATTCTGGGGTGCTCACTCATTGGCTCACATATCAGTGGACTCAGGAAATCCTGAGTATTACTTCAAGTGAGAGTTTGGTCTAGATAATCTCTAGTGCTCCCTCCCAAACAGTGTTTCAGTAAACTAATTTATACTTGCAATCTTTATGTCTGATTTCAGCACTAGATTTTCTTCATCTCCCTTAGTATAGCTTGCCTCATGCCCCCATCTCCTTGCCTTTGCAGCAGAAGCTTGCTGTGACTGAACACTGGCAACCTGCATTCTTCAAGAAAGCTCCTGCCGTGCTAACCTCAATGTTCAGCAGATAAAATTATTTGGGTGGCATGTCAGTTCTGCAGCATGCAAGGGAGAGGAGTTAGCCAGTTTTGCATGGGGCGGGGTTAAACATGACTGTTTGTGTGGCAGGACTGCTACATGGTTGTTGTCATGATGGTTTAATTTGATTTCTTGTTGATGTAATGATAATTTAATTTGTCTGAAGCTTTATCCCTGTGTTGCGAAGCCTTGTACTTAGTATTTAGACATGTGAGCTAAAACAGTGTAACAAATGGAAATGGGGAACTGAGGGCTTAAAGGAGTAGATGGAGTTTTCAGCAATAAACTGATACAGTTTCTTCATCAACATATGTACAAATCTACAGGCTTTCTAATTTGCACAAGTCTGCTTACATTGAGAGAGGAGAGTAGAGCAAAACAAGTGCAAAGAATATGTGATCTATAAAATTATGTAAAAAAATATGTAAAACCATATATGTAGGTGTCTGTATAACTAGCAAGAACATGACCCTCAGAGCATGGGAGAAGCTTTGCTGCATGCAGTTCCCCACAGGTGAATAAGAGTGAGTCTTGTCAGACGAGTTGGAGGAATGAACCCCGGAGAAAATCAGGAAGGCATCCTATGCAGAGTCTTGGTTACTGAATACAAAAGCTGTGATATCCACCAAAACCTACTTCAACTTTTGTGCTCTTAAGAAAGAAGTGGTATTGAACCAAACAAATTGCAAATTGTCAAGACCTCTGTATACTTGTACATGGGGCAATATCCAGGGAAGTTGTGAATGCTCCATCACTGATGGTGTTCAAGGCTGAGTTGGACAGAGCCTTGGGTGACATGATTTAGTGGGAGGTGTCTGTGCCCCTGGCAGGGAGGTTTGAACCAGATGATTTTAAGGTCCTTTCCAACCCTAACTATCTATGATTCTATGATTCTTTGATCTTGAGCCATACCTGAAAATCAGCTAATATAACCATTGAACTGGTAGTGTGTCTCCTGTGGCAAATAATGCCTGAGAGGAAAACATACAATGCCAATGTGTAGTTTTTAAAGTGGTCTTTGCTTTATGATAAAAGTGAGGCTGTGTTTGAGATTGCAAGGGCAGGGATCATCCTCATGAAGTTTGAATCAAGGATAGGCACTTTGTAAGCTGCCAAAAGACTTATTTGGAGATGGCAATGTTTTGTGAAACATTTTTTCCACTCAGAAAACCTCTGCATTAAGAAATTCTCTCTCACAAAGTTATGTTTTGCAAGCCATCACAAATCTTTTTGTGTTTTTCAAGTAGAAATCAATGAAAACTGGTAATTATTGTGGGATGAAATTGTGAATAAAATGTTAAGACTCAATATTCCTTACTTGTACCTGAGGGAAATTAATGTCATAGTAAAATAATGGAAAACCAAGTCAGCAAAGACTCCTGTGAGTGTGGAAGACAGCTTGAGCCGACTGTGAGATGCTGGACTTGTGCAAAGCATTCAACACTGTCCCACACAACATCCTTGTCTCTAAGTTGGAGAGACATCAATTTGATAGATGGACCACTCGGTGGATAAAGAACTGGCTGGATGGC
>JASSUY010028113.1:0-29763 GCA_032466535.1 Forpus xanthops | reverse complement strand
CCCCCCCCCCCCCCCCCCCCCCCCCCCCACGGCCTTTCGTGTCCTTTGGGATTGGGAAAACACGTTCCCCGCAGGTCTGCAGCCACACTTTCCGTACTGCCAGCGGGACAGCGGCTGTCGGTGACCCCGCACCCGGCGAACTCCGCCGCAGGGCGAGAGCTTCTTCGACAGCTGGGATGGGGCTGGCGGAGACCCGGCACGCCCGCCGGCAAGGCCTAGGGACAAGGGGGTCACCGTGGGCGATGTGCCCCTTCATGCGCCGTCACCCTGCCACCGCTGGTTCCCTCACGCGGTGCCCCACAGCCCCGCGCGCCCACCAGCCCGTTAACGGCTGACGGCGGCCGCTGCGCGCCGGCAGGGGGCGACCCCGCCGGGAGGCGGGGAGCGTCACGTGACAGCGCAGGGCCGCGCTCGCCCCCCTCGCCCCCCCCGCCCCCCGCGCCCCCCACGCGGCAGACACTGCCCGGTTCCCCGGCAGCCCCCAAGAACCGCCCACCGCAGACCGACCCCTCCAGGCTCCTCCTCGGGACTCTCCTCTCCACACAGCCGGCCGCCGCGTGCGCGCCGCCCCGCCTCCCTTTGGCCCCGCCCACAGAACCTTCTCCGCCACCCCATTGGCTGTTCCTGCCGCGTCGCCGGCAGCCATCTTCCCTCCTCGGCGGAAGGACCGGAAGTGACGGCAGGGCAGTGGACTAGCGCGGGAGGCGGAGGGCGGTGTCGCCTCCTCATCCCCGCCGCTGCGTTGGCTCTGGTGATGGCGCGGGGCAGGGCCGGCGGGGTGAGGGCGGTGCTGCGCCATTGTGGGCCCGTCCAAGGGAGGCAGGGGGGTGGGGGTGCTGCTCGGAGTTGCCCTCCTTCGGAATCGCAGGGATCGTTCCTGAGCGGGACGCAAACAGAAAGGGACACGGGAGAGGTGGTGAGGTTTGCTTTTCCTGTCACTGCCTCACAGGCCCTTCTTTATGTCAAGTAAAGTTCAAAATAGTATTTTTTCCCCTTTTTTTTTACTTACATTTTAAGAGGCTAGCACATACAGTTTATTAGAAAAAAATCGCATACTGTACAAGCGATTTTTCTTTAATACTAATTAAAGTGTTGGGATTCAAAATCTCTCATTCTATTTTCATTCCCTATGCAGCACTGAAGTTTGGCCCCAACTGCAGAGTATGGCATTAGTTCATGATCCTGGATGTTACTGAATAAATGAACCTGCACCTTTATGTTTGTACCAGTTAAAATCAGATTTGTAGTCTTTTCTGTTTAGCACTATAAGTTGTTGTAATAATACCAGTATCATAAATACGCTATTTCAAGACATGTTTTTAAACAATACTTTCATAAGCTTTGTTTCCACTGCTGTTTTAAAAATTAAAAACTAAACGAGCTATTTTTTTTCTAGCAAGAAACTTTATCTAAACCCAAAAATGTGGTCAAATCACATGGATAATAATGGCAGAACATTATGACGAGTTGTACGTCAGCTTAATGTCCTCCATACCCGTGACATGTCATGAAAGCAGAAAGTTCATCAAAAGATACTTCAAAGTACTGACAATTTCAGTTGCCTGCCACTAGTAGTGTGCTAATTTGTAATTAAAGTCATGCTCCAGCATAACTACTGTTATCTTTATTACTGCAGCTATTTATGCGCCTCTGGCACAATAATCTACAAACAGAGATACTCTGTCATCACTGCAAAACCATGAGATCGTCAGCTTGGCTTGTATTTTACAGATGGCTTGATGATTCACCTTGATTTCAGCTCAAGGTCTGCCTCTAAATAGTTAGGACAGAGACTAGAACACCTATTTGTAAGTATGGAGTCACAGCAGCTGCTTAGCGAAGCACATATCAGAGGATAGATGAGCTCACCAACTGCCATGAAGAGGAGCTCCTTCTCATTTATTTTTCCTTAACAGTTATTTTAGGGACCGTTTTATTTCGCATAGTACATTGAAGACAGACCAAATTACATGTGTATTATTTTCACAGGAAATACCTTCTGCCATTGTGGTGAAGCCAAGTCCTGCTAAGTCTGTCACCCAGGATTAATCACCGCTCACATTAGTGAGAACTGTTCTGAAAATGTGAAAACAGGATGTGTATGATTTCACTTAAGACAATATTTAATTTAGCACAATATACATTATAATAATGTCAATATTACAATGAGAAATATTTTTAGTTAGTTTTTAATCTTCAGTTTCCTTGAATGGTTTGTATTGCCACAGATGCAGCAAATACCTTCTGTTCATTGTTCACAAAGTAAAAACAGCTGCAAGATCAACTGGAACAACAGCTCTACTGCCATGGATTTGGTATTCAGTTTTCCAGGATGGATTAGGCCATATTAACAGAAAGTACAATTTCTTGATAGCACACCAACGCTGCTGAGTCACAGCATCTGTGAGATAAAAGTGCATCTGTAAAGTTCACAAAAGTAGTTCCATGACAGTTGCTCCAAAAATCACTTGTAACTCTTGAAAGTCATTTATAGACATCAATCAAAACAAAAGACATCTTGAGAAAGGAATCTTTATGATCCCCACCTTAAAAAAAAAGTAGTCTAAACAGATCTGAGTTTTAGTGTCATGTACTCCAGGACAAAGGTCAGGTGCTCAAATAAGTTCTCTAGAGAGAGATTTTTTTTGCTGTGTGTTTGCATAATACCTCAACTACGTTGTGACACAACTGTCCCCGAGTTGCTAAAAGCAACTTGAGCAGTGCCAGGGATGGGGCAGGCACAGCTTCTCTGGGTGACCTGTGTCAGTATCTCACCGCTCTCACAGTAAAGAATTTCTTCCTAATGTCTAATCTAAATCTCCCATCAGTTTAAAGCCATTCCCCCTTGTCCTGTCACTACATGCTCTTGTAGAACGTCCTTCTCCAGATTTGTTGTTGGCCTCTTTAGATATTGGAAAGCTACTTTAAGATCTTCTCATAGCCTTCTCCAGGCTGAACAATGCCAACTCTCTCATCCTGTCTTCGTAGGAGAGGTGCTTCAGCCCTCTGAGCATTTTCATGGCCAACTCCGGATTTGCCCCAACAGTACCATGTCAGAGATCATACCAGGGATTACTGAACTTAGTTCAATCAGCAGATTTCTGTAGCTGGAGAAAGAAGGGTTTATTTTGAATGTCTTTAAAAGGCACAGCTCACTGGATTGTTTAACTTTTCAGTTATCATCTGTTTGTTGAGGGAGACAAGGAGTTGGCAAACTTTACTCAATCGTTTTTTGCAGTTCTACCTACAGAACTTGATACAACCTAGAAATGGGGCATATTTATTATGATTCATGGTTACCAAGTTCCTGGATTTACTGAAGGTATTTTAACTTAATTGCCACTTAGTGCTGAATAAGCAATTAATAAACCAAAATCAAAGGTTGGTTAAATTCTATAATTACATCACACAGTAAAAGGATGCTTTGATTGCAAAGTCAAGTTATTGGATAAGGACAGCAGTTTTTAGAGGTCAGCTTAGAGTTACAGTTTACGACTCCAGAGATCCTTAGTTAACTATGTATCCTGCAGTAGAAGAGTTGTGTCTGTCATCCCTTTTCTGCAGGAATTCTTAATTTTAACAGTGCTGCTTTGGTAATGATGCTCAAAATTTCTCATGACCTGCAGCACAGGATGCCAGTTTAAGATTTTATGTTTAATCCTGCTGAAAGCAGAAGATTGGGCCATTCATTGTGGGCTCCTCCTCAGCCTTCCCACCTGTTCCTGTGACTGTCCCTAAAAGGCTGATTTGATGTTCCAAGCATAGTTCAGGTAGGGAAAATAGACTGCAGGTAAGTGTTTCTGTTTTCCTGGTCACCCTCTCTTACTGAACGCCCATGCTATGGGCACACATGTTGAGATTTGGGGTTTCGGCAATTTTGTTAGTGGCAGAAATTCCTGATTCCTCACTGAAGCAGAAAGACCTGGATGCTACAGCAGGAACCTTCCATCTGAGTAGTAGTAGAGGGCATCCAGAGCACACAGCTCATCTAAAGATATTCAGTTATTTCTGTATTTGTAAAGGTTTAACAGGGTAGCCTCTCTTGAGCTATTCCTCTTCTTCCTGGCTTTTACCAAGAACCTCAGTATTAAGCCAACACATTCATGTGCAAGGATCCTGAATACAAAACAGATGTGCGTTACAAAGTTGCTCAAATCTGCTACCTATTGACTTTTTGGGGACAGTTTCTGAAGAGCCTGGATTTGTCAGATCCCATACATTGTATGCTTTTTTTATTGGTGTGTACCATCTTACATCTTTGCTTCAATATCTGATCTTCTAACTGCAGTTGAAATAAGTTGACACAGAGATCAATTACGAAGAACTGTCCCCGCAAAAATCCTGAACAAGTTCAGGAGCAGGAGTTCAGGGCAGCAGTAGGTGCTCAGAGCAGATACACATTTCAGAACTGCTGTATCATAGACAGTGTTTGCATAACTACTGAAGTGGCTCCTATATATTTCCTATATGAAATGGACATTTATTTGCATTGACAAGAAAAAACTCTCAGCAACCAGATGTTTAAAAAAGATGCCTGAACATGCCTCTAAGAGAAAAGAGCCAAATCTGACCAGAAGAATTTTTTATTTTGCTTTCAATTATGTATTAATGAGTTTAGTCAGCCTGAAGTGTAGACACAATACCAATGCTGTCAGAAGGCCAATGCATCAGGAGTGAGTAGAACTGCTGCTGCAGGGCAAGCACAATGCAGTGCTAATTAGCACTGATATGAAAGCAGTCTGAATATTGAACTGGTTGACTTCATGCTTTTACCACTGTTATAAAGATGTTGGCAACACTTACTCCCTCAAACCTTATTAAAAGTTACCAAGGACAGCTTTATGCCCTATAAACATCAGCCCAGAGAAAGTATTCAAACCATAAAAGCAACAAGTGTAAATTTGAGTAAAATATTTACTTTAGAGTTCCATCCATCTATATAAATACTTAATTTACAGTTTCCAGCAACCGATCCACTGTGATCCACAGCAATGACCACGAAGCAATGAGTAGCCATTACAGCATGAATAATGCTGTAAACAGTAAATGACCAATAATGATTATAGAGTACATGCTCTGCTGAATTTTCAGGTGAAAAATCTTTGCAAGTTAATAAAAATCTAGGTCATAGTGTTCTGAAATTCATTCCGTATGAGGCAAACATGATCACATCCCTTTGCTTAATAGCATGAGATCAGCAATTGTAACTCTTCATAACAGGCATTTTTTGGGCAGCCTTCCCAAGGCAGTTGTGGACTTGATTAGCCACCAGAACTGAATTCTCCACAGCAGGAATTACCCAAATATGGCTGTTGGCACACCAGGAGAGGTGATCAAATGTGTGATGGATTAAATAATTCAGAGGACATTTATGTCTTTAACTG
Organism: Forpus xanthops; assembly: GCA_032466535.1. Taxonomy (NCBI): domain Eukaryota; kingdom Metazoa; phylum Chordata; class Aves; order Psittaciformes; family Psittacidae; genus Forpus; species Forpus xanthops. The sequence continues at coordinate 24,379 of JASSUY010028113.1, read as the reverse complement.
ATATGGAAGCAGAATGTTACGCTTATACTTACTAAGCTATCATGTCAAATTAGCCTTATACACTTGAGGACTATAACTTTCAGAAAATGAACTTGATTGTTTGGGGTTTTTTTGGTTGTTCATTTTTGTGGATTTTTTTTTAAGATTCTGAAAAGATCAGCTGCTGAATCCATCTACAAACTCAAATATGAGACCACTTGTAATCAAACTGCATTAGAATAATTAGAGGCAGGCAATGGACTGTTCTCTGGCTACCACAGCCGTAAGCCAAAATTGCTCCCCACTCTCACAAATTCAGGAACAAAGAATTTTTTTTTTTTAAAAGTGGAATTCTTCCTAACTCCAAGGATGTTCTGAAAAGGGGAAAGGATTTATAGCTCCTGCCTTATTCACAACACTATTTATTCCTCAGCTTGCTACTGCCCAACACCTCTGCAATTCCATATGTCCTCCACTTACCTATTCCCATAACCCTTTTCTCCTCCATATCTAATACCTTGCCTTTACTACAACACCGGTTCCTTCCCCCCCCTCTTCTTTCTTCCATGATCTAGTGACAAACTTTCTTGCTGTTTCTCACCCTCAACAATCTTACTCTGCACACTTTAGACCAGACACTGCGTAATGCAGAAAGAAGATACCCAACCATGCAGAAGTTGCATACCTGGAGGATATCAGTTTGGCACAAGAATGCTCTCTGTTGTGAGGTGAAGGAACCTTGTGCTGTGGCTTGCCACCCAGCATGAAGGATAGCTGTAAAAGCTTGGGAGAAGGCTGTTCTTTGGAGCTCCCTCAAAGGAAAAAGCTGAAAAGTAAATGAGAAATAGGTGGCAGTGAAGGTGAGGAAAACGGCTTGTAGCACATGGGAAGGGTGCACATAGGAAAGCACCAGATGGCTGGGAGGCAAGTGGCCACTTGTACAGAATAAGGGAATCATTGCTTTCCCACCCAGGAAAAGCTGATCAGCACCTAGTTGAAGGTAATTTTGCCCACTGCACACTAGCTGTTTTCTATCACTAATTTGTAGTGTTTTCTAGAGTAGAACAAATGCTTTAGTTCTGCTGAACTAACAAGTTTTAGAATAGTATCCACAGAAATAAGATCCTCTCGTTGAGTGGTCTAAACTTCTCTGAATTTCATTATGAAGCATCTGTTTAAGCAGCAGCTTTTCACTGATTTTTATGGCAGTGTAAAGGAATCTTGCTACGTTACTCCCAAGATTAAGAAAACTAGTTTGGCTCCCCTGCTAGTTTGGCTGCAGTGTCTTTAGAGGGGAAAAAAAAAACCCAAACCCCAGAGATTATTAGCAGATTTAGAATCACTTCCCACACCTAAAAGATTATGTAGTAAAACCAGGAAGATACTTCTCTTCAGGATGCAATCTATGTTCAGTGGTTGTAGGGACAAAAAAAATATATTTGTCCCTGAAGGGGAGGGAGAGTTGGAACATTAGAGGCAAGTAAAAAGCAAGTGTACCAGCCATACTTGGAAAGGAATGCTCTAAGCCATACATGGAAAGGAATGCTATAAACCACACCAAGCCTACATCATCTGTAAATCAAGTTTTTGCCATGCTATCTAGAAAAGTTGTTGTATGAGGTCAGAATAAGTCACTTGTATAAAACCAGAGCATTCGGTTAAGTCAATAATAAATGGTGTAATAAATATTTTGCGATTAAAAGGATAGTAAGAAAATCCTTCAAAAAAGAAAACCAAGTGCCTCTACATCCAAGTGTTCTTCACAGACCAAGTTCAAAGCACAGAAAAGGCTCTGAAACAATATGTGAAATGGAGGGACAGTTCCCAGTGGAATGCAAATTTAAGCTTTTGGGCAGTCTCATGGAGAGAGCAACAAGCAATATGCAACTGAGGAAGATCCAAATCTCAGGTCTATGGAGATTTAATTACATATTCAGAAATATTTGGTAAGGATTGGCTGATCAGAAGAGTTCCGATTACATCTGTCTGGTTTCAGTTCCATAGCATAAACTAAACTGCCATCAGTTAAGCCCCACCAGCTGTTGAAGCAGAGAATGAATGCTTGAAATCCTTTCAAAAATATTTCATTTAGAACTAATAATTAGAAAGACTAAGCACTTGAGTCACTTCACGAAGCAAGGGATCAGAGATTTCCTTCAGTAACAACTTAAGTCCTTACAATAAACCTTTGTTTCCTCATCAGAGACCATAAATAGATAAAACATCAGTGGAATGATGAATTAAAATCTTGCCATGAAGGAGGTGCAATTTAGTTATATTTGTTGAGGTTCTTTTGAGTTTATCCTTTTGGAGGTTTGAGTGTTGGCTTTTGTTCTTGTTAGGAGTTCGGGTGCATGTTTTTGTGTTGGGTTTGGGTTGGTTTTTTTTGGTTTTGTTTTTTTGTTTTTTTTTCCTCTCCATTTGTGCCAGCATCTTCAGAAGTAGCTTGAAACTTACAGAACAAACTTAACCAACAGATCATACATTTCTGTGTCCTTGGAGTTAACATCCTAGTTAACAACATTTTTGACAGCTGTGACAGGACAGAAAGGCCTCGGTAGGACAGCAAAACAGAAGTCACAGCAATCTGTTCAAGTGGTAGGACATTTGCTTAGCATAAAAGTTTCTACCTTATGTCACAAGTAGAATCTCCGGAACTATCTCCTCATAAATCCTTCAGGCTATCAAAATGAGGAATGCTTCACAGTGCCCAATCAATGGATCTGAAATGGCGTAACAGCTTCTTTTCAAGGGGCAGTTACCACCTCTTCTAGAGTGTTCTGCAACACTGTTCGGAAACATTACTTAACTGCTGTAACTTCCTCACTGGGCACTATACACTGCAGGAAGAGAGGAAGTGAGAGTTGTGCTGACCAGTATTTTTTTTGCTGTACTTCTCAAAGTAACTTAAGGCTGACTATTTAAAGGTAATGCAAATACACAAATGAACTAATACTTTCTTATGCCCATATATTAAACAGCAGTTAAAGCGTCTAGGGACCACGGTAAAGCAAAATTAACAGCACTTGAAATTAGCAGTATTCTGCAATTAGTCTGTTTTACTAAGGAAGCAAGCTCATGCAAACATACTGCCTACATATATTCCATGGAAATCTGTAGATATTTAGTAGTCTGAGGAATAAAAATACCCACAGTTGGCCAATTTTCAGAGCAGATTCAGAAGGCAGGTAGAAATCACTAGGAAGGTGATCCAACAGGATACAAATTCATCTGGTTGTTTTCCATAAGGAGTCTAATTTCAGTCAAGGACTGAGCTGCCTCATTAAACTGACTGTGCAGCGTAAGTCAAACCAGCTGTCAGACTGGAAATCCAAACTGAAGAGTTACAGAATTTGGGAAACTATTTCCTTTACTCCAAACAGGCACTTTCATAGAAAGCAAGGTTTTTGTCAGTTGGACTGAAAGCTTCCTTCCGTATTCATTTATCAGTGTGCAGCAACTGACGAAAGCTGTAGACAGACAGAACTTAAATCTTTGCTTACAGTCGGATCAATATCACATTCCATTGTTTATATGAAGCTAAATAGTCCCGATCTTAAAGCAGTGAAAAAAGAAAAACCTCACTTCAGAATTTCCTTGTTCTTTCTCCTAAACTTACACCTCTTAAGCCCACACCTTAAAAGACAATATTGTTTTAACAGTTACTGACAGATGAGTGTTCTTGTGATCCGTGTTTTACGCTTGTGGTGTGTGTCCAACCACATGCCCCTTAACACTAGAAGGAATAAAGACAACAAAACACAAGTGAATCCAACAGTACTTTATTACCCACTCATTGTAGATGAAGTTAACACTTCAGTTACCAATCAGTATGAGTTTAAACATTAGTTGACAACTGCAGAAGTGTACAATGAGTACAAAATCATTAAGGCTAATATAACAAAAAGTTCCAATGCATTAACTTCTAAAACATCAGTTCTACAGTATTATACAGCAACCATTATATGATCCTCTACTAACTCAGGGCTTGCATTTGAAAGCAGGTTTTTTTTTGGTTTGTTTTGCCTTTTTTTTTTTTTTTCTTATATAGTTCTCCAAGAGGTTTTGATAGTGGGGGTTACAACTGCATTCTTTCCTGAAATACTACTAACACAAAACCTTGCCTTGTACAGACAAAGCTGGTTTATATTTTATGAACACCTGCTTTTATCAGGGAATGCAGTAACAAGAAAAAATATGTACATAAATATTAAACTCCAATATGCAATATATTATATATATATATCTATATTATACTATAGATTTCATATAAATCAAGTATAGGCCAAATTTTGGCATCGTTTTTAAGTGCATTAATACAAAATCCTCCTTAGACTTTGCTCTTACTTTTCAGTTTACTGGCTCATGAACTGATCATTCTCAGTTACAATACTTTAGACATCTAGAACAACTGCCTTAAGATCTAATTTCCATTTCAGGAAAATCACCCTTGTCTTTCCTTACACTTTCTAACAGAAATTAAGTTGTGGAAAAACTGTAGTGACTAATTTAGTCAAAGCTTGGTGACTAATAAAAATTTCCAACTTGACAGGACTTTTTACTTACATTTACTGGTCACTATCTTGAAGATAATAGCCCCCTCTTTACTCTTCCATTCCTCTTTGATTCTATAGGAACTGTTATTATATGCTGCAAACACCTATTGCTTTGAAAGGACTCTTACCAACATACATATTATTTCTGGTGCAGAACAGAGTGCAGAGAAATGTTTCTAATGCATAGTTGTATTTGCTTAAACTTCAGCATGTTGTATTCACTTTTTAGAGAATACCTACAGAGCTATATCTTCTCTGCCATCCAGTTTCACATTCTGTTTCTGTTAAGCTTTGTTTGCCTTTGTTTCATGACTGACAGAACTAATCTATCAATTTGACAAATACAGTATTTACAGTAAACTTTAAAACAGGCTTATGTATTTTTGCTGAAACAAAAAAGGCCACTTAAGCTTTCCACTAGAATACAGTTCTTGCATGAAGTCATTCAATAATACTTCCTCCCACAAAAAAAGTCGTTTCCTCGAAGACATTTGCAGAATATAGAAATTAATTGTACAACCTAGAAACATCCTGTATTAGACCAAAAAAACACCCAAGAATCAATTAACAGTAAGCTTAGTCACAGTACCTCAACGACATCAATTCTCCTCTTATCTTTTTACCTACTGAAATTATTCTGGGGTCTCAGCATTCAGTGCAATTATGGTACAGAGGGGAAAGCATGAATTAAGTACTGCAAACATACAGCCAATTCCAGCTATAGAAATGGCTTCCAAGCTAAGCCCTTTAAAAGTGGTGTAAAAACTGGGCTAAGTGTGAGTTTAAAAAGAACAATCTGAGAGCTCCAAAGCAAGACTATTACATTTGCACCTTAGAAAGCAAGCCACTCCATACACACTAATGCCTGTATACCCATTAGAGCATAGACATGACCTTCAGGATTCACTCGCAATGCAACATGGAAGGAACTAGGTGTAGAACTCCCAGTAAAGTTAACAGGAATTTAACAGCAATGCCCCTTCATATTATTGAGTTATTAAATATCTGATGTATAATGTTGGAAAAGAAAAAAATCTTGTTTTAGAAACAACTTTTAGCACAACAGATGTATTTACTTACAGCATGCAAGGTTTGTTTTTGTGTATTTGAGCAGCTAACAGCCACTAACAGCCCTTAAGTTTTTACAAGTTCAAATTACAATCTTCACATAAGTAGCAATTGCTTACAAAAAGTTCAGGATGATCCCTGGGAAATAAACAAGATGGAGTAAAAAATACTGAAAGCAGTATTAACAAGATAGTAGTAAAGGAAAACATAATAGCTTTTAAAACCCAGACGATTTAACACTGTTCTGGTAATAAAAGAAATAAAAAAGCCACATAACCACATTTAGAGATGCCATTTTAAAATAAATGCATCTTTCTGATTTTTTTTTTGTTTGGGGTTTTTTGTTTATTTACTATTCTCTCCCACAGGAGACTATCTGTACATAACCTTAAAAAAACAAATCTCCAAGTAAGAAAACAAAATACAGCTCCCTTTGGCTCACCAATTTAACTTAAAACAGCTTATTCACCTCCTCTGCCCCCCAGTTTGCTAGGCAAGTGGTAAGGCAAATGTGATTAAAGACTGAACAGCTTCATAGGTGATCACACAGGAGAAAGATGCTTCAACCCCAGTGCATGGTATGGGAAGCAGAAGTAATAGGTTTTTCATAAACATGATTTTTTTTTCCCAAAATAATAGCTTCTCAGACTAGCCCAAGATGCAATGCATATGTTAGTTCTGATTGAGGACCAGGTCAAGAAAAATCCTACTCCTATGCTTAACATAGCCTGAGACTAATTTGAGTCTCTTCAGCTTCTTGGAAAACAGAATTTTGTGCTAAATTGCACTCTACATGATTATTTGTTTCAGTTGTTATTTCATATAGTAATCAAAAAAGATAAATTTAACTTATGGCTTTTTGTAATAAATGTGCATGTGTATCTGCTTCTATAAAGTAGCAGTATTTCTCTCCTTGGGATGATACAACCTGGAACTAGCAGTGACATATGAATACGGTTTTGCACCACTTCATGAAAGGTTTCATGTGTACAGTCCTTCTGAAGAGTCATTTAACTACCTTTTAAAGTTACATTAGATTTATTTATAAATAATTTGGTACCAGCTGATGCTTATACAAGAACCAGTTTTCGTGTTCAACTCTAGGAATTGCTTTGTGTAAAGGAAGTGCTCCAGTTATACCTGCTAAATCATTATGCACAATTTGAAGGATCTTAGATTCTTATTACACATAAATATATTAAAATACAAATATTTCATATTTGGATTTTTAAATTTTTGCATTTTTTATTCTTTAAAACAGTATTCATATTCCATGATATTTTGTGCTCAACTGCCCTCATGACTGTAACTCCTTATAAAACATGAAAATAGAATAGTAACGTTTTTTTCATGTAAACTTCAGTAGAGTTGTTGCAGTCTTAGAAACAGGATTGTGAAGGTGCATAAACGCTGATACACATTTTCTGTGGACTAGACTATGTGGTACATGGAACATGACATTTGGAAGTTACCCAATGTAATGTATAAAAATATAAAATATATCTTTATGAGAACAGTAGTATAAGCTACAGTGCAATTTTCCTTTGCCCATTGAAAGCCCTACCTGCATATGATTTTTTTCCTCCTGTTCTAGTTCTTTCACAGTAGATTCTATTTTCCATTCATGGAAGAGAGCAAGCAGAGCCTGGAAAGACAGCTTTAAGAATACCCTTATGCTGTAAATCTGAAGTCCCCAGAAGTCAAATATCTACCATAAAAAACCAGTCTTGCTCACTTTTATCTTCTGTGCTAGAATTTAATCATTTGTTTGCTATAAGATGTAAAGCTAAGATATTTAAAGAGAATATGCCTTAAACTTCAGAGAAAGTTATTCTATTGTTTTCACCAGTCCTCAGACTAATTTAATATAATTTGAACTACATTGCTTGCTCAGGGCTTTAGGTGTAAGGCATTTTGTGTACATTCCCCCCCAGCTGTTTATTTAATGACACTATTTTAGTATGCAAAGCCAAACAAGTGGAAATCACTCCCTTGAAACCTTGGAAACCAATTTACCTTTTACTGCACATTCAGCATTAAACTGCAAAAGAGGGACAGATAGAAAAATCAAATCCAGAAACACGCACTGAAATAAACTAACCATTTTCTAGTAGCAAAGGTCTTCTCAACTACAGAAGTTGTTTAATACACTATCAGTTCTGAATACATCAGTTTGAATACATTCATAGTGGTACATTCTGAGTGCACTGAAGAAATGCAACAGGAAAGTTTTTTACATCACCTTGTGCTGGCGTACCATAACTTTGCTGCTCTGAAAAAAGATTAACTTTGTTAATTTACATATTAACAGCTTGGAGTTATAAGCTCCAATAAAAAAAAAAAATCCTTCCAATTCCAAATCTTGTTTACAAAGAAAATTAAGCTTTGTATTCTACCTCTAGACTTGTCAACCAAATTACGATTTTCATGGAAAAACAAAAAGCACAATACAAAACTAAGTAATTCACATCTGGCCAGACAGTAAGATTGTTCCTGACATGGGAAGAACAGATTAATAAGCAACACATGAACATAGACAAAATGAAACACAAGAAGCACATGAAATTACAGTTGAAGGGTCATATTCTACTCATTACTGGGAAAAAGATCATGAAAAGCTGAGAAGTGCTTGATAATTCAGTAAAACTTAGATATGCACAAACTGTCTATACATTGACCATACTGTTGACTGCTCACAATCTACCTTATCAGAATGATTAAAAATTTAATTTGATTATATTGTCTTATAGCTATCTAAATGGAGTAAAAATGATCACCTTTAAATATGTTAATTCATAAAAATATGTATATTTTTTTCTAGAATAAGGATTATATTTCCTAAGAAAGTATCTAAAACCAATGTTTTTTCTAAATTATTTTGGAATAATAAGTGAAGCCCATTTCTTTGCAGAATGGCAAGTTTTTTATTGTTTATATGTTTAGATAATTAATTTTTAATATCTGTCCACTATATAAACAATCTCCAGAAAAATATATCCTCTTCCAGTAACTTACAATGCACATTAAAAATACTTACAAAAGGGATTATTGTCCATTTACAGTATCTTGAGCTTAAGGACATGATTCTTGTGTTATTTCATTTATGCAATTTTGATCAGGCTAAACTGAATATTTTCCAGTTAACTTGAACCATGCCAGGAACATGATGGACAATCTAACATTCAAAAATATCTGCCTAATTATGTAGTTTTTTAAATAAAATTTGGCATTTTTACATCACAGTATATATGGCATTTCTTAACTTAGTAACAGAAAGGCACAGTTATTAAACCATAAAATACAGTACCTGGATCATATACACTTTAGTGGTATTTACCAGTACCAGTCCAGACATTTTACTCTGTAGAGGGGGCTAAAGAAAAAGGTTTCTGTTTACTTCTTTAGAAAAATTCAACCTCATTACAAGTTTGGTCCATTAGAAATACCTATTAGCTGAAATACCTTGAAGCAGGACTTCAGGAAAGAACAGAGGAAAACAAATTTAGCAGTCTATGGTTCAACAACTTTGGTAAGTTATTATGAAATGGCAAACAGGTCATGAATGGAGCTTTCTGATCAGCTGTCGGACATACCTGTTAAAAAGTCAATGTACACAGGTACAGACATTCCAGATACATTAATTGCATCACACACAGAGACTTTGTTACAGCAGTAAGTCTAGACACAGCATTTATAGAATTCAGCACTTCTTGTGGATTGATATTTGACTTTTGGCCCCATACCATACCCAAAGACGTGCAAAGTTCTTTAAATGCTTTGCCTTCTATGTATTGCTGCTAAAGTGAAGGCCCTGCCAAAGCGAAGCTCACTAGCCTTGCCTTAGCAGACTGTTCACCTCTTTGAAAAGCAACTAGCTCTGTTCTCCCTATTGAAAGTCATAAAACCGCATCAAGAAAGACCAATGAAGTGGAAGATGCCAGGAACAATGAACATGAGGGAGAACCCAACTGTTCCATACGTAATATAACGATAGGGAAGCTCAACTTCCATGCGTTGTCTTGCTTTCCGTACATCGTCATGTGGTATGCAAAATATTTTACATGCCAGTGGAATAGTGGCTTTTTTCATCGCTACTTTTGTTAACAACAGAATTACTACTCCAATTAACAACCGCAATATGGCTTTTCCAAACACAGTCACAGTGAGAGAGGAAAGTGATAAAGGCAAAGTCTTGGGAGGAGGATCTAGATTTAGACCCATCATGTAGTTAACGTGAGAGCCACAGGCTACTCCAGCACCACAGCCCAGTATCTGAGCTGTGTCGCCTCGAGATGTGCTCCAGGTGTCTAGAGTGAAAGAGAAGATGCCCAGGGCTAAATGGAGACTGATGATAATTAAGGGTGCATATTTGTAAGTTAAGTTGAAGTTATCAATCAGGTCCACAACTGGATGTAAGACAACCAAGATAAGAATAGCATACAGAAATCCAGCAATAACATCCTGTTGAAGAGAGACAAAAAATATGGTTTCAGTGTAATAACTAAAAAAAAAATAATTTACTTTTGCAAGAAGACAAGTCTCTTTGATCTGTTAAAAGCAACTTGTAAATTCCCATCTTCTTCCATTTACTGTCTACAATACACCTTTTTTACGTTAAGGGTAAGGAACTGCATTTGACCACCTATTGATAGGACAACTGCATCATAATCAGATCATGAATGATCATGAATGGAACTACGATCAAATGATCCATTATCAGAGTTGTAGACCTACAGATTTTCTAGCAAGGCCTGCAGCGACAGAACAACAGGTACTTGTTTTAAATTAAAAGAGGGCACATCTAGACTAGATATAAGGTAGAAATTTTTTACAGTGAGGGTGATCAAACACTGGAACCAGAGAGGTGACAGATGCCCCATCCCTGGAAACATTCAAGGTCAGGTTGGACAGGGCTCTGAACAACCTCATGTAGGTTGCTCATGAACATGTTGAAGATCTTCCTGTTCATTGCAGGGAGGTAGGATTACATAATCTTTAAAGTTCCCTGCCATCCCAGACCATTCTGTGATTCTTCTATGACTCTGTTTGCTGGCTACAATGGTACTTGTCTAGGCACTCAGCCTACAGTCATCACCACGTTTGCTAGCCCAGCTAGGTCGGTTCTGCCAAATGAGCCTGCTGTAACAGCTCAACACTGGATCCGCGTGCCTGGGTGCCAAGACACAGGCACACTGGCAGCAACAGCTGGTAAGTCAGTGAAGGATCACTGCAGCTAGGCATTACAGTGGTTTAGATTTTCCACTCCAGCTTCAGAACTAACAACACTGCAAGAATGGAGAATTGTTTGCCACTATTAAAGGAGTGGCTTCATACTTGATTTTCAGTTTTATTACTGTTCTTAAAATGTCTTTTCTTAATTAAAAGGTTCCTCAAATTATTTTTTAATTTAGCATTAAATTTCAGTTACTGCTGATTGATCACTCAGTTGCACAGAATTATGTGCAGCTTTTGTCACCTTTACTTTTTAAGGAGGAATTTGTTGAAAGCTTTTTTAGAAATCCAAGCTGTAGAAACCAGATCACCTTAATTCACATTATCAAATTTTCCACATGAGCCAGGAGTAGGGCATGCATCAGCAGTATTTGTATTGCTCCATCTTCAATGAATCACTTACTCACTTCCACTAATAGAATGCTTGATAAAAGATCTAATAGAATTGACTGAGAGGAAAATCGGACTTTGTCATTTCAAAAGCAACTACAACTGCTTTCTCCCATATTTACTACCTTGAACAGTTCCTCCTCCCCCCACAACTTACACACCATGGTTGATTTTATTACAGGTAACACATGGTTAATTGTATTCATTCAAACATTACAGAGAAATGAGATATGAAACTGCTGAGTAACCTACTCTACATGATGAATCACTATTTGTTGCATGACTTATAGACTATCAGCTGACACTGTAATCTAAAATTTCAGTTCATCCCACCGTCCTCCACACGACAGTTCTGACTTGGGAAGCCTCCTAATCACTAATGCAAATATGTCAGTTTTTCCATGCTGCCTTATTTTCTTATGCTCCTTTTACACTGTGTTCATCAAAAAGCTTTACTACTCACTACCAGACTTGCTGTTTTCTGTTACCTTTTCTCCTTCTAGCAAGTGACCCTCAAAAACCTCTTCAACCATCCCTATTACTGGTCTTAAATTCCTATTACCATTTTGTAGTGATCTTGTTTTCCCATTTTTACATTGCTTGTATTTGTGTTTCAGTTTTATTCTTTTTAATCCTTTTTAATAAGCAATTCCATTTTTCAAAGATGACAACTTTGTTAATTTGTTTAAGAAATTTTGGTAAGTGAAACACTAGCATTTGGCATGGCACTCTGAAATGCACATGCTTTGAGTAGGTGGTGTGGAAACTGAGTGGACATTTACAGCCACTCTCATCACCAAAATTATTTCTACTCTGTAGAAAAAACCTTAAGTCTATGATTTACTGGTCATCAGTTTCAAAACTTAGTTGAAACATCAGCTAAGTTTCAACTGTTGATTGAGTTTAAGAAAGAAAAGTATAAATTAACAGAAGTTTGACATCTACTTTTAGCTATTGTACTCATGTACTGCTGGAGAAATGCAAGTATTCTGTTCCTGTATGGTAGGCCATTCTATAAAAAGATCTATACACAATTACTGCACTGTAAAAACTTGAGTGTGATGGAAGATAGTGAAATTAAAACATTAAAATAGAAGCTTAGTAGGATTATTTTCTTACCAAAATTGAATGCATTCCCATGTAAATTCGACTACAGCAAACCAACAAACACCAGCAGAATGCTAGGATCAGTCCAAACATAAGGGGATACTGGTAGGGAAAGATAAATGGAGAGATTGTATTAGAGTTTTGAAAAAAATAATCTAAAAGAAATCACTCTAAGAATCCTGTAATAATTAATTATGTAATTAATTTCTATTAATGCAACTTATGCTTATCCTTTTCTGTGCCCTAGCCTACCCAAGCCTATTAGGCCACTTCAAAGAAATCCACTTTTCATAATACTAAAACATTAATGTTTTTCAACTTTTTCCTTGTCTTCCTTTGCATTCAGGATATGAATTTCAGGGCTTTGGTCGTATCTTCTCAGACAAAGCAGTAACAAGTTAATAGATCTAAGTAGCAGTCTTGCCATTTTAAAGAGATCCTAAATCAGCAATATGGGCAGAGACAAGCCTTGCAGAACAGTTTCATACTGTAGTATTGTTAACAATTATCCAGGCAGAATATAGCAGCTTCACTCTTCTTCTGAAAAGGAAGAACTCATAATAATTTACAAATAAATTCAATTCCTTTCTGCAATCCGTGACTCAATGTCTGAGCATCCATATGAAACTCCCACAATAGTAATCATTTTTGTTCTCTACGAACCTATGCAAGTTTCCTATTGCAATCCATATTTATTGAACATAAATAAGCAAGGAATTATTTCATCTTCTGACAGATATTTTAATTAATAAGTAGTGGTTACGAGGAACAAACGAAACACTTCATTTTAATCAGCATGTATCAGCATGTGCAGAGACTCAGCATTTTCCCTTTCTTAGGTTTTGGATAAAAGTATGCCAATTGACATCTTGCAGCACATTATGAAATACTTTCCCTACCACCATATTGCAAAACATTGTACAAGACAGGATATGGCTTCCTCCTTTCAGTATTAAAAATAATTATTCTATAAAAGAAGTAGTCACAAGACAAAATAGCATGCTTCCAAAACTGCTTTACTTCCTACATAAGCACTTTCAATAGAAACAGGCAGTCTAGATGTACTCAAATCTTGGAATACAGACTAAGAACTGCAGGCAGTTCTCTTACCTTCTCTCTTGCTCCTTTCATGGGTAACCTGAAGGGTAGACTATCTAATAAATCAGAGAAAGTACCTTTAGTCTTCTTGGAAAAGATGTATGTCCTTTCTGAAGGCCACTTAACAGATTGATAAGCTTCTAAATCAGTTTTTCAGTGAAAGGCTTGGGAGATTATAAATCCTCCACATTATTCCAATATTCTTTGAATTCTTAGCTCCAGGACCATGTTAGCATGTCAAACCTGAAGAAATTTTCTCAAACTAATGGAAAATTGGGAAGCTTATGCTTCAATAAGAAACAAATTTCACATTAAAATCAATTCTAAATGCCCAGCTCAGAGTTGTGTTACATCTAGTTTAAATTCTAATTCCTGTAGCAACATTTGTCTTTTTTTCTACATCATCCACCTACAAATTGTAGCCTAAACAAAATTATGTATTTAATGATCCATTTCTAACTGAAATGAAGAAGGAACAAATTCACTTTCTTGCCTTTCAGAATTATGCTAATAACGGGCAATACACCAGTAACTGGGTCATACTCAAGACATGACTGCAGAGACATCAGATGCCAGCATTGTTATACTAGCCACAAAAGCAATCCTTGTACCCTGTGCTACGCCACCAGAATACATTATGCCATTATGCCTCTTCCATCACTTGCATTGATCTCAGGGTACAAGTAATGCTGCCTGCACCAGGAAGACACTTAAGCCATACAACCTCCTGCACAATGATGCTCCACTCTCCCCCCACCCCTGAGGACTATCAAAGTAGAAATGCTGTATGTATATAAAGGGATAGGTATATCCTGTATTCTGTAAAGTAGACAGGCACTTCTAGCACATCCTTACCTGCTCCACAACATGAAAGCCTGGGAAGACAGACTTCTTGTTTCCCAGGGAGAGACTAGCAAGGGAAGATTTAGAAACTCCAGAAGCGATGCAGACCTCTTGACCAGAAAAATTAATATCATCACAATTACTTGGTAGTAGAATGAGCTTACATGGGTTCATACACAAGTTTAAAACAGTTCTGTGTATCACTTGATACCATATGCCCATTCTGGTTTCCTAGCACACATCCTTTGTGCTTTCAGGCCCTAATCAAGAGTAAGATTTTTCTTTAATCAAGATTTTTCCTGTGTTTCCTCAATACCTGACTGAGAAAGAAGCTGGAGCTTTAGCAGGAAGACCCATGAAGTGTCAGGCTCAGCAGGCTGTAGCAGCTAATGATACTGACGTGGGGGTGAAGTTACAGCAGCTAAACAGCAAAACTCTAAGAATAAAGGAAAAGGTATATGTAAGAAGTCTTATTTTAAGAGTCCTGGACAGGTTGTTGTGAACAACAGCGAGAGTCAGATAAATTCTGAAAATTAAAAGAAACGTTCACTCTCGGGAGGAGTGAGGAAGAAGGGAATTGTCAGGAACTCCAGCTTTCAAGAAAAGTTCAAAAAGAGTATTTGACTCTCATATCTCACTGTTTTTAATAATATTGAGAATACTCATTAAAATATCTGAAAACACTGGCCAGTTTAGTTCTTCTGTAGCAAAGCCTCTGCATCCAAAATCTCAAACACTTCCTTATTAAACCACAAATAAAAGCCAATTATAAATTTTACCCCAGTTCATATCATCTTAAAAGATTTTTTAACTTAAACCCAGATAAATTATTCTTACTGAAACACCTTTAGCATGACCGGTCCACAAATGTATCTGCAGTATTAGGGACATGCTGATTTATGGTATTTTTAATGCATGATAATAATAATCACGGAAGTCCTAAACCCAGTTTATTTCCACCAAGAGAGCTTACTCACTACAGTATGCTAGGCTGTGTTGTCTACAGTGAAAAAGAAGATCCAAACAATTATTCTAATTTCCTCTGGAATAATCCACAACACAATGGTTAAGTGTATTTTTGTGCTTAGCTCCCATATAAACTATTCTTTTCTAGGCTTCCCCACTACATAAAACCAGCACACTTGGACAATTGTCAGTTTATGTTTGAAGCTTACTGTGGGTGTACACCTCGTTGTAAAGGATTTCTGAGCTAGACTAGCTGCTGGGAAAGCTCTGAGATAGCAGAGGAATGTTACTGGGAAAGTTTTGGAAGTATTACAAGGAGAGGTAGGCAAGATAAAAAGAAAGAAAGAAGCGAGGAACCAGTATCCAATGAGGGGACAACAGCAAGAAGCAAGACAACCAATGAAGAAGATACCCACATGGGTGGTGATAGCAAACCAATTGTATTAGCTGCTCATACACGTGGGTACTTTGTAGTGCCTATATCAACCCTGGACCTTCAGATAATAAACGATTTCACTTCCTAACCTGAAATGGGGTCCGTGCCCATGTCTCCAAAGCTTACTTACCAGTCAGTAACTGTCAGTTTAAAGACATCTTTTCATACAAAGTACTGAAATAAAATTTCACATAAAGAAAGTTTTAAGCTTCATCTGTCCTGGCTTCTCCCCATGTTGTATCCATACTTCCCTGCACTACCGATTAGTTTTACTTGCCACAACCCCAGTACCCCACTGTAGAGCATCATAAAGCTGTACATACAATTTGGGACTTCACAGTTCATTTGCCTCCTTATACACCACTAGAAATTAAGCAGAACCATCTCTACTCCAACACAAATAAAGCTCAAAAATACCCTGCCTCTTCCTTGGCCTGCTTCCACTCACACCATTTGAAAGCAGCCACTGGATTCAAGAATTCCTAGGACACCAAACTGGTAGCACCTGCTTAAAAATCTACTTTCAGGTGGTAAGGCAATGTGTTTTGTCCTCACACATAAAGGTAAGTAAGTATACCAGGTAACTAAAGGAGAATATTAACACTCCCACACATCTTATAGCTCAGCAAGAAGACAGCTCAGCAGCATGCCAAGCTGACATCACCCTAATGCCAGAAATTTACTTTCAAATTGTCTGAAAATAATGCAATGTCAAGGTACTAGCAAACATTTTCTACATGTTGTTTCATCTAGAAATGATTAACTGTATGTATTTTGCATATATTCATTGGGTATACAGTGTTGTATATCTGTAACCTCCCACTGCCCAGGCATAACAAATCCCCTTAAGTATCAAATAACTTATTAGTCCAGTGCCTTAAACAACCCTTTTTAGACACAAACATCTCCAATCCTGTCTCCATGCCCTCAAGAGCATCGCATATTTATCTTCAAAAACTCATTGTAATATCTCCATAGCTATCATGCCACCCCAACAATTTTTAGTATGGGGAGTGTTCATTGAACTGCATACTGCTTTCTTTTTGCCAAATTAAGGAAAAAGAACCCAACTTGTGATCTGAAAATCTTAATATTATGCAAAAATAAACATACTTGCAAAGTACACTTAATGTGAACTTCAGAAGCACATGTTGGCCCAAAACCAATATTTACCTGTCACTACTTCTCCTTGAGAAAAGTACCACACATTCCACATTAGATTAAATTGCTGATATCCAGCTTGCACAAGTATTTTTCTGAAGGCCAGAATGCAACTTTGATAATATGCATAAGCATCTACTACAACTACAGGATTAGAAGATGAAGTGAAAGCAGATGTAACTACAGCAAGGCAGAGATCAGAAACAGACACAAATTCAACACAGATATTAAAAAGATACATTTGCTGACATTTTGGCTTTAAAATGTTTGAAGGTATCATAGCCATTAAAAGCATCCAAGTCTTGATGCGTATGAGTAAGGGACAGATCACTAAGCATGTTATTAAAAAAACAAAACAAAAACAAAATCCCCCCAAACCCATGTTTTTTTGATTTCTTAATTAGTTTATTTCTTAAATGGTTTATTGATTTCTTAAATTCACATATTAAGTCGAAGAAAAAGCTAGAAATAAAGCTGATTGAATCAATTACTCGTGTGCTCTCAGGCCTCAGTTTTGTTCCCATATTCAGAACCTTGTTAATCAAAGAAACTGCATTAAATTGGTCCTATTTGGAAGTGAAACTAGTTCCAATAAATCTTTCAGAATTTTATGCTCTGTTTTCAATAGGAAATTCCCATTTTATTTGATTACATTCTCTGAAACATGCTTGCAAGCTTCTGACTGGATCCCATGGAAAATGTTTCCCTCAACTGCCTATCCTCCTCCCTCCCCTTAATCTGACTTTTTGCCAAGAGTCTTAATAACATAACCATTGTTTCAAAATGCTCATAAGGAAACAATCTGTCCTAAAAGCTTTGACCTAGGTCAGAAAATTCCTTCTTTCATAATGGAACATCTGAAAATAAACTCTGGATGCTCATTTCTTTACTTTTTTAAAGCACATTCTACACTGGGGAAGTTTCCAGCTTCCACAAAGGGATCCAAACTATTTTCTAGTATTTTCTAATATTACTCAATGATCTTTTAAAATCATATGCTAACTCAGAAGTTCACCTTAAGTTTGAGACAATTATTTTGGGCCAGAGTTCACTGAAAGAATCCAAGCAGCACTTTGATCACTGAAAGACTTCAAGTATCGTGCTTTTAATAAGATATTTGGGCTATGTATTTGCATTAGTCATACAAAAAGCAGAGCATATAAATGATTCTGTGGAGGGAGCAGAAAAGAAGGGAGAAGAGGATAATTAAAGAGGAAGGATCACTTATCAGTCATTTTAGGAAAAAAAACAGACAATTCAATGTTTTTTTCTGATGAGGCCAAGTGATAAATTACAATGACTAACCTACATTTATCAATTATTTCCTTCTTTCTTCTACTGACAAACACCAAAAAGCATGAAAGTCTGAGAATGCTACATGTCACTGCAAGAACCTCTTCTTTAAATTCCAAGATAAAGCTTTCAGTTCCAGCCCTGGAGGAAGTTAAAAGCAAGGAGTGACAATAAGAATTGAAGCCTGTTATTTCTTTTACTTGTATCCTTAAAAATAAAAAAATCCCTCCCTGAATACATCCATCAAGAATCACCTCCAGCTTGCTCTGCTTATGCCACCAACACTTAAAACTAGTTTTCCTGCAAACTGAAGTTTGCTCAAGGTTTAATCAGCACAACCTATTTGTAAGCATGAGGAATGCTTTGTATGTGTACAATCCACTAAGAAAGAAAAACTCGAATGAGAAAGATTTCTTTTGAATCTTCTCCTCTTCAAAAACTGCATCTAAATTTACAGCATTTTTTACATATTCCCTCCCCCAGGATCATTTACATTAATTAAAGATTAACTTATGAAAATCTAAAAAATATCTTTAATGCCCATCAACAGTTTACTAGGACAGGCTGCTGCATACCTCTGGCAGAGATTCCCCACGAGATTTGTGAGAACTGGCAATGCTCTTTTTAAACATTTAGGAACACCCAAATCAAACAGGCCACACAACTTTTCCCAGCTTTCCTTTACAAATTAACAAAAGACATTAATATGGCCCACAAAAGAAGACCTTGTAACTCAAACATACAAGTGCTGACCCTCCACACTGCCATCTGTCTCAAGAACTCTTCAGCGCATGTGCAATTCTAGGATTTCAGATTACCCCTTCAGTGATGTTTTCCATGTTTTATTTGCTTATTTTAAGAAACACATGTAAAAAAAAAAAAAAAACAATTAGACAAGCACATATCTCTGCCTTAGTTTCTTCACAACATTTCAGTATTTCAGCCAAAATCCATTTGGGCTTCTCTGAGGTGAAGCATCTCTTTCCAAAAAGAATCTGTACTTACTCTTACACACAGAATTTGTACAGAAGAAATGGCTTCCTATGTGTAGCTTCCAATTTTGTCATCACATCAGCATTACTGATTCTGCAAGTCTTTCAGCACAGACAGACATTTAAAACTAGGATTTGCCCCCATCCTGTAAAATTCTCACTAGAAAACTGTCATTGTACTATTCTTCCAACCCCAACAACCAATTTTTCCTCAATTCCCAGTGAGGAATCTGAAATAAGCCTTTTGAAATGGAAGAGCAGGAGGACAACCCTCTAAGTAATACATAGTAATGGTCAATCTCAGAATCACAGAATTCTGCAGATCCCTCGAAATCCCATAACAGGTCCTCTCAAACCTACCTTCTCTGATTAGATTCATCAGCTTTGGTTGATAGAAGTAATGGACCAGATGAAAGATTTCTGGAAAGGTGATGGATGCAGAACCATGTGACAGTCTTACAGTGTCAGAATTAAGTCAGCAAATCACTAAGTAAATAAAAACTGAAAAATAACTTTAGGTATGTCAGTCAAGCCATGACAGAACAGATGCTCTTGACTGCTTATTAAAGTTTCCATTTTCATCAGTGGGGAGGAAAGACAGACACTGATGATAGGATTTGCAGACAAGCACATAGGGAGGACAATGCTGTCATATTTAAACTTCTTCAGAAGATAAGTCCATTCAAACAATGTTGATTAATATAGAGAGCAGCTACTGCTCAATCAAGGTTCTGGGTTCCTGATGAATACCAACTTAAATGTTTGCTTAGTGGCCTACAATGAGAATCAGCAGTTCCTGACTCAGTTTATTAATCCAGAGTTCAGGAGGGAGTGTTAACTCATCATTTGCTTATCTGTACAACTACTGCTAGAGTCAGGCTGCATCCTGGAGGGACTGGAGAAAAGCATATTTTCTGTGACTCTTTTTTATTGTTGTTTTTTTCCTCCTCAAAATAAAACAGTAGGGTTATGACACATTCAGGTGCCATCAACTCAAGCAGCATTTCTAGTAAAACATGTAGTGCTACCCATTTTAAATCAGCTGTTCAAAGTAATCAAATACCATATAAAAAGATACTTTTTCCAGTAATCTCAGCCTGAGGCTTTAGAGATTTTGTAGATAATTAGCAACTGACACCATCTCTTCCTCCCTGTTGAGAACATGATATAAGCCAGCCTGGCTCAAACTGTCAGTATTTCAAAGCAAGCAGGTTTTCCCCGGAGTGATGAAGGTATACTTTTTCCCACATTGTATTGAGATTTACAACCTCACTGTCTTTTAAATGTTTGCCCTTCTCTTTTAGGGTATAACAGCTTCAAAGACAGAAAGAAAAACATTAACATCTGTAACACTCCCAAATTCTCAGGAGCCTTTTGACACGCACCTTAAATTTCGAGGTTACTGAAGTGTCTTTGAAGCAAGTGGTTTTCCCGCTGAGCTTTAACAATAATAAAACCAGATTATGCAAGCAGAATCGAAAGTTTCAGGCAAGATCTTATAATACAATGAAAAACTGGAAAGTTATATTCCAGAATGGACAGAACAGTCCACTGAAGATTGTTTTGACACCTGAAAGTCATTTGCACTGCATATTCCCTATGTCCAAAGTGTCTAATTGTAAAAATTTGCCACAGCTATCTTTAAAATAATACTGAAAATACTTTACTTGAACAATGGCACTTACAAGCAAGCATTTCAGTTTTTCTCTGCAGAGTCAAAATCTTTTTGAATACTACATGAAAGAAAAATAGCTGTAATAGGATTACTGTTAGACATTGAAAACTTGGAAAGCACAAACTCAATTCAACAGGTTAAAAGTAAACCTAGTGGAGTTAAAAGTGATGGTTTTAAATAGATAATTTGGGCCATACATAGAAAAGTAAGACAGATTTGCTCTGTTCTGTTGTTCACAGGAAAGACTCATAGATTGTCTTTGATAGAAACACAGTAGTAGGAAGGAAGTCATAGGTCAATGAAAGCAAACTCCAAATAAGCAATACAGGAAAGTGATTTCCTTCACACTGGAGTTAACCTCTTTCAGAGCAAGTGACTTTCTTTGTTTTAGTGTAAATTTCAAAGTGGCAAACTCAATTAAAGTTCCCTGCATTCCAGAATAAAAGTCTCTGCACAAAACTTACAGCTGTACCTGGTCAAAATCATGCTCAGTCTTGCTCCACAATGACTTTTCTGAACAAGCAGTCCCAAAATATGGACCCATCACGATCACAGTCAGTGTAATGGTTGCTTTTATGGAATATGTAGAAAGACAAAACCCAAACATTTGCTGACAAGTTTAAGTCTAATCATCTGTATCTACTAATATATATAATTTAATTAAAACCAGTTATTAAAAGCTCCTTTATCATTAATAGTTTCCCGCGAAGTTCTGAGGTCAGTAACCCTACCTATTTCCAGAAAAGCATGACAAAAAGTTGCCATATAGATTCTAGTCCCTTTCAGCGCAAGTAAAATATGGAGAACAGGCGCAGCATTAGATGAAAGCTTAATTGTCTTTAGGGGTAAATCAAAAGATACTCAACATGCCATAGATTAACTTTTGATTAATATTTTAAATTTATTTCCAAATATTAAGTCTGTGGTTTTTTGTATTAAATGAACATTTTTAAAAAAGTAGAAGTTGGTTTCGGAGAGCTATGTTATTCACAGTCATTTCATAGGAAGAAGGAATTAAGACTCAAACATTTTGCTTCCTCATTTCTTACGCATGGTTCTAAACAAATAATAACAAGACTCAGCGTTGATGATTTCTTAATATACATTTATTATAAATACGCTTAGTCAATTATCACAGTATTTCACAGGCCACAGTTGTAAGGTTGGCAAGCTGAAGATCTAACGTGGCTCACTGGCAAAAATACCATTTCACACATTGTCAGTTTGCTGGTACTGGAAAAGCAATCAAACTGCGTTCTTTGCACACATGACAACAGTCCGTGTAAAGCCAATTGACTGATACTACTTAATGAGATTTCCCACATGCAAAGAAACAGAAATCTAGTTCATTCTTCCAACTGGCATCAGCCCTACATCTCTAACAAGTAACAAGCAAATATTCCCATTTTAGTCATTTAAAAACAAACACTCAACAACCTGAAGATTAAGTATCTCACTGACAGAACTGCATTTTTCAAACACCCACAAAACTTAGCATTATATCTGATGCCTGCTCAACTCCAGCAGAGTGATACTTCATATTTTCCTAGCAAAGAATGTAAATCCATAATAGCTTTCTTTTGGGCATGCTGTATTACCCTGCAGTATTAACTTTGGTTGAAGAGAGGCAAAATACAATATGTAACTTTCAACTACCTCTTTCAGGCACCCATTCTATATGCTGAGATAAAACCATCAAGTGTCATGCTGTAACAGCACAGAATTGGTAACTGTTAACAGTAACTGGGAAGATTAGTTCAGCCCCGAGTATAGTTTAAAAAGAGAGTTCTCTCTACCAAGATGACAAATATCTGACTTAGGCAGGTGTTATAATAAGAGTTTGTAAACATTAACAACAGTAGCCTTATTGCGTAACTTTTTAAACATCACACAGAGCGCTCAAAACCCTCCACTGAACATTTGCTGCCTGAGAAAGCCTTCTCCCTCACTGGCACAGTGATTTAGAGAGCAGAATATGTTTTGCTTTCTTTGGAGTTCTTACTGCTGCCCATACTGCTAACAGCAAGCGCTGAAGCACATGCCCCAGATGATCAAAGGTCTTACTTCATCTATTGACCCGAAGTGCAATAAAATTTTGCTGAATGAAGGTGGTGAAAAAGATCAGATATTATCAGTTCCTGATAATTATTAGCACATTAATAGTAGTAAAATCACTTGAAGATATATGGACTCCTCAGAACATAGTCATTTTCACTTCACAGGTAACGGACACTAGAAGTGTTTTAAAGAAAAGTCTAAAGCTACAGTCTGACTGACACAAAGTGATGTAAAAGAATGATCAGCAAAAAAGCCTGTCTCTTCACTAAGTTTTCAGTCAGCAAACACAAATGCCTTTAGAAACATCAGATGCTTATGAATCTTTGTGCAAAGCACTCACCCTACAAGAAGTTTAAAACCAAAAACTCTCAAGAACAAAATGCAGATTGTTAACGCAGATTTTTAACGCACACTGAGCTAACCGCTCACAAAGTCAGTAGAACTTCCATTCCGAAGACAGAATTAGGAGAATAGGTCTTGTTACTTGAGCACACGCGTGGATCACAGAAATAGGGAAAAAAAAAAAAGGGGGTGGGCAAGGAAAAAAAGGCACAAATTTCACATTTTCCCAACCTCACTCAGCCACCTCCCCTCCAAAAAAAAATCAGGTCTGCCCCATCTCTATACCCGGGGCTGGGTTGAAAGGCAAGGAGGTGAGCATTACCTGCCAGCGGCCGTAGCTGAGCAACAGGAGCGCCAGGGGGATGGCAGTGCCCGACATGGCGTGAGTGGAGGGCATGCTGTACTCCGAGTTGTAGAACACTTCCAGCTTCACCACCGGCGGGGAGGCAGGCCGCGGCCAGCGGATGACATCCTTGGCGCACTGCCCCAGGTACATCACCCACACCCAGATGATGATAAGCCTCCGGCCCAGCCAGGCGTCTAAGTTCCAAATGCAGAACGGGAAGAAGAGGATGTAGAAAAGCTCGTTGCCGAGCTCCGTGCCCAGGCTGAACAGATAGTAGAGGAAGCGGCTGCGGGTGGAGAACTCCTGGCTGCCGTCCTCCTCCGTGAGGGAGTTGCGCCGAGGCCTCCTCCTCCATCGCTGAGGGTGATCCGCCCCGCCGGGTACGGTCCCGTTGCCGGAGGGATGCCCCTGCCCTCCCGCCCGCTCCGCGGCCGGCGGGCTGCCGTTAGCCACCGGCCCCCGAGTTCCGGCTCTCTGCTCCGCATCGGCCCAGCCCATAGGCCCCTCCACTCCGCAAAGCCGCTGGAAGGCGGCCACCTTCTGCGGGTCTTGCAGGTGAGCTGCCAGCCGGGACAGGCGCCGACAGAGAGCCATGGCTGGAAGACGAGGCCGCCCGAGAGGGGCGGACAGAAGGCAGATAGGCGCTGCCCGGGCAGGCGATCGGGAAGCTGAGGGGGCTTCACTTGCGGGGAGGCAGAAAGGACGCGGGATCCCGTGCGTGCGGCGGGGAAAAGAACGGTTCGCTCAGCAGAAACCCGCTCGAGGGCAAGGCGCCGCGCAGCGCAGACACGGCCCGGCCCGAGCCGCCACCGCCGCCCTCCCCTCAGCCCGACGCCC